>JAILXH010166802.1:8559-21358 GCA_023558415.1 Piaractus mesopotamicus
CTGAACCATTATCAGAAAAGCTTACCTTAACGCATAAACTGCAAGTTACTTGCCCATCTATTAGAAAAGCACTGAAACAGTGATGCATTAAATGGCCTTGATTCAAATGAGTACATTTCCACCAGAATAAAATATTTACAATATGCTATATGAACATAATTTTAGTGTCACTTTTTTAATTACTTAATAATAATAATAATAATAATAATAATAATACATGTAATACATTTTATTAATGCAGAAATTTTGGATAAAGTCAATTCAATGTACTTTTCAGCATACCACAACAGCACCAGTAAGTAAAAGAGGAGTGTCACCATTTTTTTCCAAATTTCTACATAATTATACTGTTGAGATGTAAACAAAATCTTAAAGAATGGTTTTATGAGAAATGTGAATACTGACAAATGTGCCGAGTTCACATGGGCGGTAATAGGAACCAGAGCCTATAAAGCTACTACACAAAATGACTTTGAATATGCTGCTTGATTCATTTTTTAATGATAGTTTTGAGAGACGTTTTTGGCTTATATATATTTTTTTTTCCAATCCATTCATGGTGGAGAGGTACATGTGGGGTGTTGTAAGGCAAAATAGTACCCACAGAATAGTAAATAAAATGGCTATGTTTGTGTTGTAGAGATTGTGACCCCTGGTTCCTATCACCAACACTGTAAAAAAAAAAAAAAAATTTCTTGGTAAGTTTTCTCTATAACACTCTGTTTCAGATCAAAGTAGTCTAAACAACTGTACTGACATCTCCACAATTAAATTCCGCAAAAATGAAAAAAATTCCCCTTTGAGTCAGTCCAGTTCAGTTTAGATGTAATTCACCTAAAGACAGAATTTGCCAAGCCTGACTGGAACACAAAGACTATTTGTGATGCAAAGGTTTCACTTAGCGCACTAAAACAAAAAAAAAACTCCATAACCTGGCCATTCGTAAAACGCTTCCTAGTCACTAAGCAAACCCTTGCTTCACACCAACTTAAATAAACAACCCTGCTTGGCAGCCATTTCGTCCAACCAGTACTTAGCGTCAGCTGCAGACTGTATAATTTCAGCCTTAACAAATGACCGCAGAGCGCAGCCAAAATGGGGCTCAATCGAAATTAATGGTGCCTGAGCAGCCCGACATCAGCGGGGCGGGTTTAGCCCCTTTTTACGTTAATGATAGTAATGAACACTTCGATGAGGGATGAGCAGGACTGTCCGCCGGTCGGAGCTTTATGCAGGTTAATTAGGTAAGATAACATCATTAACCACTCTCATGCCTACACATGCAATTAATTGGATAAGCTGAGGCCGGAACGCGGATTCAAGTCTATATTTAATCATCTCACCAATCAAGGACAGTCGTGGAGGAAGAGCTGGAGGACCACAGGAGGAGATGTCTTATTTAGATTCTCTTTACAACCAGCCTATTAAGCTCATAGATCCAAATGGCACACTTTATGATATGGATAATGGAATGGCGGGGAAGAACAATGGCGCTGAAGCGGAGACGCCATCTTTGAGAAAGACATCATGGGCCAGTGCGTCCCATGGGCTGCTTATCATCATGTCCAAGTCATTAGTCAAATGCAAAGCCATGATGAAATGCAGTCAAATAAAGGCATATCAGTCAAAATGGTCTTTATCACTCAGTGAAGTAAAGAGAGAAACAAAGTAATCTAGCATCAAGAAAGATTGGTGTGGGGGTGGGAGATAGTTAGCCAGCCAATAGGGGTATAACGATATACAAATTTCATGAAACAATATTGTTTTTATACAATAACAAAACACCTGATGAATGAGGGGTTTGTTTACATACATATACAAGTTTACATACAAATACATGTACAAGATATAAATTGTCCATAAACATTCTTCATGCCTGCCAAGTCAGTGTGCTTTAGCTTAGGATGTTTGATGATTTAGGTTCTTAAATTTGCTAGTGTTGTTTTTTCTTGACTTCACTGTGCAGCTTACATCTCAGCAGTCTGATCTGAAATCAGTTATCTGGGCTTCATTGGGGTATAAACTGGGCCTGTCATGAGAAGAGACATGCTTTATAGGGTAGGGCGTGGCAGCGCTGGCTGAGTTTATGCAAAGCCTTGTTATTTTATTGCAGCTTTTGAATAGGTAGGATGATGACTGCATGGCTGTAGGATGCTATATATTTGCAATGGGCTACAGCCTTATGTCAACACACTGTGGAAATAGTATATGAAGAATCCATAAAATATATCCCAATTGTTTTTTTTTTTTCATACTCGCTCACATACGACAAATAGCTAGTCTAATAAAGTTGTTCTTGGGCCAGGGCTGGTGCAAAAGCACAAAATGGTGACACTTTATTTTGCGTGGTCCTTTTTAGATGAAAAAAAACACTCAACAGACTCTCAGTAACATGTCAAAAACAGGGTTGGGATTAGGTTTTGGGTTGAAGTTAAGGTTAGGGTTAGGATTAGGGCCAGGGTTCGGGTTAAATTTTGGGTTGAGGTTGGGTAAGGTTAGGTTTTGCGTAATGGAAGTAACATATAAACAATACATCTACTTAATTAATGTAAGTAATGTATCAACAGAACACCTTCAAGATATTTACTTTAATGTATTCAGATGCTGCACTGCTGCTACTTCCCTGATATGTTATTGAGGTGTTACTGATAATCAGTTAATAGTTTATTAATCATCTACAAAGGACCACTCCAAATAAAGTGTTACCAAAAAAAAAATAATAATAAACAAACATATTAAACTGCTCGCACATGTTTATTTGGCAAAACTTCAGAAAGAAGAGAAAAATGCTCTGGCACTATATTGCTATATTACAAAGGTCAGCAGAACTTCAACATGAATCAAAAATCATAACGCTTTTTCTTTCCATTCTGTGATGTACTTTCACTACACTGAAAAAATGAAGTGAAAATAAAATAACCCATCCTCTATGGGGAACAAACTATGGTATTTTCATCAAGTTTTAGTACACATTTTATATTTATTTGCTTTAGTTTAACATACTGGGAAATAAAAAACAAACGTGTCAACTTTTGTGCAAACCACACTGTATGTTTTTTTTTCCCTCAATATGTTAAATTCAGCAAATAAACTTTATATAATGATAAGTAATAATAATTGTGTATTAAATGTGACAATGTGTTAACTTATTTTCACTTAGAAAAAAAAAACAAAAACAACAACATAATTTAACCAAACTTTTGCATATGATTGTATGCCTATTGTAACACTCAAGTGAAGTCATTTTAATTAGAGTTCTGCTGCTAATCTGGCCTTTCACATACCACTTGTTTACAATAGCTATACACATTAAAACATTGGGCTGGTTTCCTAAACTCAGATTAGGCCTAAGCCTAAAAGGATTTTTTAATGGTGGAACACCATCAACCAGTTTAGTCCAAGTGTAGGCTTATTCTATGTCCACAAACCTGGCCCATAGTTTTGGTGATCCAGAAATTCAAATGATCAGGCCTACTGTTTGTATACAATATCCATGAAAAAGAATCTGATAATATTTTATAAGAGAGTAATCACTCTGTCCCCTACGAAAAGGACATGAATAGCCTAGTTACAGGGCAATCAATAACAAAGCAGCGGGTGGAGGGAGAGAGAGACCGAGTGAGCGAGAGAGTGGGTGAGTGAATGAGTGAGTGAATGTGTGTTTAGGCAGACATTAGCTATGTGTCTGGTTGGTGTTGTGAGCAATATGCTATGTTTTGCACCTATCCTTCATACCAGCTGTTTGACTCCTCTCACTGCCTTTGTGTTGAAGTATGTTTTTAACCACACTCTGTAAATATTGTATGAGGAACCTTTGTATAAATTGTCATACTGCATAATGGATGTTTACAAAGCTATATGATGGGTTACCTTGAATGGGACCTCATTACAGTAATTGATGTTGAAAAGTAACAAAGCTCTCCTTGGCACATAAAATAACTTTCTACGAAGGCAAGCAAGAGACTCTTTGAACGGGTGTCTCAACACCAGGCGACCTGCATCAATAATGAACGCACATTTAGAATAGGCCTACACTGGATAGGCCATCTGGTAGATGCATGGCACTGTAATATTATCTGTGTGCTCTAACCGAGAGTCTAACTGACAAAAAAACAGTTTCCCTCGAGCCTTTCCTGTTCATGATAATTGTGAAAAATCAATGATTCTGCTCGCCAGAAAGAAAAAAATACAAATTCCTCTCCCTGAAAAAAAAATCCTAATACATACTTGTATACAAATAATAAAGAGACAGTTGCCTGCTGACGTTTTATTTACAAAAACGATACAAAAACACACTAGTACTTCGATTCTTACAGCTTCTCAAGGGAGAGCTACAAATTAGATGCCAAATTGTTATTCATCAAAAAGTGTCCCAGAAATTATGTCATTTATTTAAAACAGTGAGGATCTACATGTTCACTGGCGGGCGCTTGGCCAAGTCCTGCCTTCAACAAAGCTCAACAAAGTGAGGTCACTGAGCCACTTCATATTAGCACCAACTGCTGGATAAAATGTTGAGCAGCTACAATTTAAACGGCCTATGTCCTCCATTAGCCTTGTATTTTCTATTTCACCCTGACATCCACTTTTAACATTCGTGTGACCAAATCCAAGGTCATAATTCATTTTTACGTGATGATTTTCTAACCTTTTGGCGTCCCTTAAACAGGCCGTTTTTTGCTGCTGAGCCTGTAAGGCTGATATGTTTAAACATATACAACATTTCTTATGACAGCATGAATGGGTGGAGCTAAACCACTGTAGGCTGAAAAAACAAACACATGGAATTGTGTGGTTTTCACAACATCACAGAAACAGTGAACAGAAAAAGGGCTGTTTTTGTGGATGGTATGCTTATTAAAGAACACAAGCACTGGGAGAGCAGTCAAATAGTTCCATGTGAATTTTAAGATTTCATGCCTTCTATTCTTTATCACCTGGAAATAGTAGCACAACCTCTGAGAATATTGTCGTATTGCCTTTGCAGTAGATTTCAGTTTCTAAAAGCAATTTAACCATTTTGTTCTAGTCTATAGGAGGTCATTTTCACATACATTTGCTTCATGAACAAATATCATATTATGCCATCATGACAATGAAAAGCCAACAGACTAGCAAAACAAAACAACACACCATTTTCTGCTAATTATTTTCCAAATGTTTCTGAACGAGTGAGATGGACAGTTTAGTCACATTTTATTGCTGGCACCAATAGAGAAGCATTATTAATTTTGAGAAACAATCATCACAGATTGCTGATGAAAACCGGTGGAGGAAGGCCTGTCACGTGTTGAAAAAACGAGCAGCAGGGAGCATCATAAAATTTTAGCTGATGACAATTAGCCATGTAAATAACTGCGATTAACCATTTAATTTTATTTTTGTGTTTTATGCAACTATTAAAATGCAAGCCTGAAGTGACCAAATTGGCAGATTATCTATTTTCCTAGCTCTTGATACTTAGTTGCTCCCAGACAGAAACAGCCCAAGCTCAAATAAACAAACATTACTCTCTGCTGCCCTTTAAAGGTGTTAGAGCAACAGTCAGAAGTTAGAACGTCGCTTGATTTTTAAGACCCATGGTGTGCCTAAATATATAAATAGGGTTGCTGGTTGGGTTCATTTTGTAACGTGACAGCTTCGACTTACCGCCTTATGCCCTTGTCAAGTTTCGTGATGTCGGAGAAAGGACTGTTGTGGACAAAAGCGCTGTTCTTCACCGCTTGTTTGCGTCCAAGGGAAATATTAAAAAGCAGCAAAGAGATGAAGCTACTGCCCACCATTTTTTTAAACCTGTATGAAGAAAAGTAACGTAGGGAATTGTACAATCGATCCACGGTAAGGAAAGGAAATTTCCATCTTCTTTCCATAATGATAAAATGAAAACTGACCAAAGTCAGTCTTAAAATTGACTATTATTGCACTCAGTATGCTACAAACCACGCTGACGTTAACTAAGTAACTAATATTAACGTTCTGTCAACGCCTCGCTGCCCACGTGCTCGGTTACCTCCCCATCCTCCGTAGCGTACTTGGCGCATTGTAAGTAGTGCTAGGGCGCGCGCAAAAAAAAAATGACGCAATCGCGGCTCCTCCGAATTTTTGTAACTTGGCACTCATCTTAAAATTCACGTACTGTCTGATGTGTTATCCAGCACCACATCGTCACGCTTGTTGTGATAATCTCTCGAGGCTGATCTTAGCTTCTTATTGAAAAATCTGTTCCACCTTAAATAGTGCCTCAGTTACGCGCTAGCGCCCGAGCAGGCATCTACATGTAGGTGCTACATCATTTAAGGTGGAACGGGAAATTAGAATTAGAACTTCAGCTTCAGCTGTACGAGTTACAATCAGCAAACCGGAGCTGAAGCACTTGAGGTGGGGGCCGCAAGTTGAACCGCTAGCTACATTGCTACAGATATACACTTTGACGCAACATTTATAGTTTGTCTGAGTATTCTTGTGCTTTTTATGCGTGAGATGATTCATTAGCTCGCAGTAAGCGGCCCAAAACGCTCCCGTCAGGAACTCTCCCGACTGATGCCACGAATGCAGATAACGCAACGTACAGTGCACAAAAGCTGATTCCCTCACCTCCCATGCTGTGAGTTGCAGTCTGAGGTAAGTTTATCCAGTTTGTTGTTGAAGAAGCAGACGTCAGGATGTAATGAGTTAAAGAGTGGAAGGAAAAAGCTTGTGTCTTGGGCTTAGCTGTTAGCCATTAGCCTACATAGATAGCCGGCTTTCAGACTGTACTGAGCGGCCGTTTTTTTCCCACTCTTTTTTCTGTGTACTTTACATGCACTCGCCCTTATCTGGACTTTTGTCTATATATTGTTGATTTCTGCTTTTACTATTTTGCCCAATAAAAATATTTTAGATTTATTTCAGTTATGGCTCTCATTAAAAGTGAAGGGACAGCCCAGAATTATAGGCCATTGTTAATTTACAAATAAATAAATAAATAAATAAATAAATAAATGTATATATATATATATATATATATGTATATACTATACTGTGATATATACTGAAACCATCAATAATCTTAATTATACCATAGTATACATTTTGGGAATACTGCCCACTACTTGTTGAAATATTAGATCACTTTGTCCTTTCCATTATTGCAGCCTCAACAGCAGCCTTCATACACTGCTTGACAGCCCTTGGTACTTTCTCACGCCTGCACATTTCAACAATAGGCAGTCAGTTAGGGACAGTTTGGGTGGTTCTCAATACTAAGAACACAAAGAACAGACTTGCATTAATGGAAATAAACTTCTATTCACTTAAACCTACAAGAATGAACTTGCATGGAACATGAGTAGGGGAGAGCAGAGCACAATCTGATATGTTTTTTTTTTTTAAATTGTTGAACAATTTAAAAAATATTTAATTCTCATATTTTATACAAGCACCATAAACATCTCTGCTACAATTGAACACTTGAACTTTTTTTCTAGCTTTGTTCGTGTACAGTTCCACCGAAAGTGACAGGAAGCACAGTGTTACAGTATACCCCAGAGGTGGGTTAATGATAACAGACAGAGAGTTAGTTGTAACACTTGCAAGAAAAGTCTGATGAATTAGTGCAAACAAAGTTAATTCAATGTAATTCTATGTTGCAAGAAATTAATATATTTTCCAACCATACTGTATATTATTTATTTATAAGACTATCTATAAGACAGACAGACAGCTCAATTGATAGATACACGCACACACACACACACACACACACAAATCAATTTATACATGACAACTGACATGAGACAGTGTGTCAACCAATGATAATTTTATTTTTTGTCCAGTGAAGGACTGCAAATAAAATCATCTCACATCAGTAAAATATGGAACATTGTTTCTGAATAACTACAGCTTTACCAACCATTAATGTAAGTTTTATTAATATACGTATTTAAATACGATAAAAGATACTAATGAAGTTGGAAAAAAGTCCCTGTTTTTAGGTGTTTTCTCTTTTTCATCTTAAAATCTGTGTAAACTTGTTGAACAAAAAGAGAAAATTTACTTTATTTGTCTTTACTTAAGGTGGTACCGTGTAACAACTAGCCCTGCAGTACAGAGGCTGTACTTAAGTCCAGCTAGCACTTGCTGTGAGCTTGTCACATGCTGCAAACGGTGCCATGTTGTCAGCAGCAAGATGATAATTAAAGTAATATAAAGGTGGATTTTGTAATTTACACAAACAGCTCACTAACTGAAAAAACATTGATGAAAAAAATTACTTACATGCCCTGAGAACACTCTTTGGCAGAGATCTCTTTAAAGCGCTGACGAATCCCTCTGAATTTTCGTGGGAGGCTGTGGCTAGGAAATGTAGTGATGTGGCTAAAGGCATGCGCTACTTGACCTTCTTTAATAACATAAAAAGTCTGTGTTAAAATTGAGCTCCACGTTAGGTTGCTCTACCAGGAATGCACCTATAAGAGCATTGCAGGTCAGTTCTCTGTACTCTGTACCTATTGCAATGCAAGATGTGCTCTGTTATTCCTATTTCACAGCACTTCAGGCCCAGCTGATTTGACCGGTAAAACCTAACATAAAGTAGGCTGAGAGTTTTTCTTGAATCATATACATGGAATACAAGAAATACTTTTGTATAAAAAATGACTGAATGATATGGCTGCTTATCTACAAGCAGTTTTGTTGTTTTTCATTACATTATATAGGCAAATACAGCCTTTAAGCACAAAGATTTAAAACTGTGATTATGGCCTTTTCAGTGTAGAAGCTTCACGAACAGTGACTGTGACAGTACCTATGTTTCTGTGTTCAGAAGCCATTGCAGCAATGTCGCAATGAATTACAGGACTTTCAATTAGTTATTGTTGGCAGTTTTAGTTCAATGAGGGCAGTTCACAAAGAGTGATTTCTCAATTAAACTGTATAACATAAGCCAAAAGTGAGGACCCCACAGTAAAAATATGGCTTTCTTCTCCTTTTGCATGAACTTTGGCTTAAGTTATCTGGCTAACTGAGAAGAACTGAGAGGGGTTTTAAGCAATGAACCATACTTGGATTCCTGAGCTTTTGAATTTAAGAAACCCTGGCGGATCAGCGCAAGCTTAACCCAGCAGGTAATACTGATGGCTGATTCATTTTACTGAACAGATTCCTTCGAGCTGCTTCTAGCTGTTCATTTCAGTGAATCGAACATTAGATTCAACCGATTCATGTCGTTAAACTAGGGTTTAAAAGTTAAAGTGTGATTATTTGAATTGTATTAGAATGATTCAGCCTATAACATGGACTTAAATGTGCTACAGAAAAGTCCATTGTTAACGTACCTTCAGTCAGTAACAGCTAATGTTAGCTCACTAGCTAACCTTAGGTAGCATGCTAGCGGTAGCCGGTGTTGAAGTAAAGGAAATTAAACCGGTGGTTCACTTTGTTTGTCTCATAGGTAGACGACGATTAAACAGAGTCCTTTTTGTTGCTGAAGTGCAAATATACAATAATTAACATGGAAAACGTTTGATCCATGCTTCTTATATTTTCCGCATGAGGCTAACGTTAGACGTATGACAGCATATTCCAGACTTTTTAAAATTCTAATGCATATTTGAAAATGCTAATTAAAATAGTTTATTTACGGTTGCATTTCTCATGTGAACGTGCATTATATAAGACATAATTCAAATTCAACTGCAAAACTTTTTGTGATTCTGTGTATAATGGCTGGAAAAATTTTAAATGGAAAAGCAAAGTGCCGTTGACATTTAATTTTCATTGTCTTAACGGTATGACTCTTACATATTAAACCCAGAATAAAAGTCGCCCATTTGAAGGTGCACTCCTGTCAGTCAAATGCTGTGAGTGGGACATCAGAGGGACTTTGTAGTGCAGGGCATATTTTAAGGGGAAGTAATAAAAAAAATCATTTTTTTGTGGTATTGGCGCTGCTAGATGCTTGTTCACAATATGGAGGTAACATTAGCAACCGCGGCTAGTGATACTCGCCAACAAGGCCGAGGATAATTATGTGGTATGTTTTGTGTGGTTGTGATTCTTGACCAATTAAGAAAGGCTGTCACAAGCACCAATGTTAGTGACATTGTGACTGGCTTAAGGCAGAGGCTCGCAGGGCTGTTGGAGGACCTGGACGGCCAATGAAGGAATACTACTAATAAGTAGATGCAGGGCACGTGCACATGCAGCACGTATCCATTCATGATATCACTAACTTTGGTGCTTGTGACAGCCACAAGCTTTCCTAGTCAGTCAAGAATGACTTCCACACATAATAACTGGAAATCACGTTGGACAAAATTATCCATGGCCTAGGTGGTGAGTGTTAAAATGTCACTAGCATTGGCTGCTAATACTACCTCCGTAATGTAAACAAGCGTCTAGCTGTGCCAGTTCCCGACAATGCTTAGACTGTTTTTCATCACTTCCTCTTAAAACACACTCCGTTTTTATGAATATTTTATGTTTATAAATATTTGGTATAGTGTAGTACACCTCTATCCTCTGTCACAGACTGGGGTTTGATCCCCAACCTGGGCAAGAATCCTGCACTATACTAGTTAGAGTCTAGACAGTGTCAGACATACTGTATTCCAAATGGAATATTAAGGTCATCAAATGCTGGCTAGATGTTCCTAGAGTAAAACATGAGAAACATGGTATAGCGGCTTTTGTTTTTATACTCTAAAGATGGGAAATTATTTGCCTACTCAATTTAAAAAAAGTAGCTTTTGCTTTTTCTTTCTCAGTGCTCTTACCTGTCTGTCTTAGTAGAACACTTTTTGGGAAGCACAGTGAGTTGTGATTATTTAAGCCTAAATGTATGAAAGGTGCTATACGAATGTTATTTATGTTTTTGTTGCTGTTGTTAGTATTGTTGTTAGTCAACAACTGATATTGTGTTTACCATGCTTATAACACACCAGAAATTAATTCTATTTTAAGATGTAATTGATGCACAGGTTTCATGTAGCAG
Organism: Piaractus mesopotamicus; assembly: GCA_023558415.1. Taxonomy (NCBI): domain Eukaryota; kingdom Metazoa; phylum Chordata; class Actinopteri; order Characiformes; family Serrasalmidae; genus Piaractus; species Piaractus mesopotamicus. The sequence continues at coordinate 19,532 of JAILXH010166802.1, forward strand.
TGAACAGTTGTCTGAGTGTGCCTTCACATGTGCATCACGTTTCTCTCAGAGCGCGCGTGCGCTTGGGTCGATTGTCTGACCTCCTGCCCTCTCGAGTTTCACAGCTGCTAGATTAACATGGCTATTCAAATGATATTAAAACGGCTTCATAGGAGACATCAGCTTGGAGGGCCGTCCAGGTAAACGCGGTGCACTGGAGATAACGGGTCGGCTCTAGGCCGGGGACGTTTCATTTGGCAACAAGTCGAACTGTTCTCTGTTTGGATAGCTCTGAAATTACATCCTTCATCCCTGCAGGACGATAACAAAGTATGTCGAGCAAACATTTCGGCTTGCACAATAGCTCAGTAAGAGGACTTCGTGGGGAGAGCAAAATAGAACGCCCTCACATCCAGGATTAGGAGCTGACTGAGCCTTGCTAAGGCTATTAATTGCAAGAGAAACGATGAGGGCTGGTGAGTGAGTATGTTTGGAGCTGGGAGGTTTATAACTTATGTCATTCACTATATCACTCAGAATGCATTAGTAAATATATGGTGGACTTGAGAGGATTTTTTCTGGAAAGATGTGTTAGATGTGTTACTATTCTCAGTCAAAGCTGACATAGGGTCATATGAGTCAGCTGATTGCTAATGTAGGCTAGAGCGCTGAACTTATTGTCAGTAAGTGCGGAGCAGATGTTTGCTTTGTTGCGGCGATTGCAGTCCAAATAGAATATTGTCCTCCAAGGACTGTTTGTGTTATGTGTACATGCATGTGCGAGAGCTGAGCGGTCCCACTCCTGGAGACCCTGTGACTCACTCTTTCATTGTGGTAGAAAAGAAAAGAGCTGGCAATTGTGGTATTCTGAGTACAACATTTGGCATATAGAAACTACTGGCTTTTACAACCAGTTGTCTGGGCCTCTCGCTTTATTGCATTTTATGACTTCTATAAAACATTCATCCTCCCATCTCTATTTGTAACTAAGAAAACAAATCACCAAATGAGAAACATGAATATAATAAAAATCACTTCTTAGTCCAATAAGATGCACATGTCGAGGAAAAGCTGAAATGTAGCGCTTTTTCAGAGACAGTGTGTGTTATTGGTTGGTTTGAGCACTATGAGGTGTTGGAAAATGAAGTGAGTCTGTTCATAGAAATGGCAAATAGCTTTCTGAATGAGTTACAGTGTCTGTGCAGCACATGCAGGTGTGCAGCGGAGTGGTATCCTGTGATCCTTCGGCTTGGAACTGAGAGGCAGCGGGTTGTTTTCATTGTTATTGCTTAGAATGTAATCTGAAACAATGAGCAAAATTCAGGCCCACTTGTTACAACACATTACTATACTCCATATATACAAAGTGCGGGTTCGGTAGCTTAACATGTCTTACAATCACAACTGGCGGAGCTCTGTTTAGTGTGAAAAGTGTAGCATTTCACTCTAACTTGCATGGTAGGGGATAATCTTTCACATTTTGCCTGGGGTTTGTTTTGCTGTTTCAGCAGAAACTTGAGGAAGCTATGTGAATTACCACAGAGAGAGGAGATGAGGAAGAAAATATCAAATAGTCTTCTATCTCGTGGAAAAGAATAAACGGGGGTAAACGAGAAAGGGAAATAATTTGTTACCTTTGATAATAAATAAGCCCATCTTAAATTGCCATTCATCTAGGTGCAGTAGCGAGATATTGCCATCATAAACATGCTGAAACTCATAAAGGACAACAGAAAGAGCTTACTCAACAGTGCCAGTGTTTTGGTAAAACATGGTTATGTGTTTTACTGCCCATACCTCAAGTAGATCTCTCCACTATATAGTGTTTGTGTATATATATATATATAT
>JAILXH010166810.1:5500-16401 GCA_023558415.1 Piaractus mesopotamicus
CACCAAACTAGGTGGTAACTGTAGGTTACTGTAGGGCTGTGTCCATCAGACTACATGACACATATATGGACCATTCTACCAAATTAGTTCAAACAAACTGCAGTCTTACAGTAAAAAAAATAAATAAATAAATAAATAAATAAAAAATAGTTTGAGAAAACACTGAAGCACTCAGACAGTAAAAAGCTAAATATATTTGAAATATCATCATTTATAAAGTACTTTTTATTGGGATGTGGCTGTCCAAAACTCTCGCCTTTATATCTGAACTTGTTAAAATAAGATTTACTTTTTTTCAGTATCAATAAGTTGAAAGACAAATTTATCCTTTTTCCTTTTTAAATAAATAAACTTTATGCTTTCCTACAAGTTTTAGACTGAAGGCGGAGCCTTATTTTAGACACCTCTGCATTGAAGCAGGAGTAAGACAGCATCCCTCTCCTTCATGACCACATGATGATCAGTTAGATCCCATTGTTTTGAAGTAAATGAGTCCCGAAGTCTGAAAATCAGTATGTAACATTAAGAACTGTTTTTTTTGTGTGTTTTAATAAAAACATTATGATTTTACGTGTACAACTGTTCAAAGCTGTGTTTGCTTGTCATGTAGTAGCAAGCGTTTTTGATTTATGTTCAAAATTAGCTAGAATTGTCACTACCTAAACAGTCAGTACTGAAGTATTTGGTGTAGTTTCAGTAGCGTTATTATTGTTTTAGTAGTGACAAAATGGAATGTTCTACTTTGTTGACAAATTCATGATTTTTTGGGGGTGAAATGACGTTATAAAAACTGACTGTGTAGCTTAGTGTATATCACACTAACATGATGATGATGTTCTTAAATCTTATAAAACTGCATTAAATGAAAGATTAACTAAGGGGCCTGATTTGTTCAAGCAGTCTGACTTGGCAAGCTATGTCATATTATCAGCATTATGTAACTCTAACTTAAACTAAGCTACAAAGTCGGTCATTTTACCTCAGAAAGCGTCGACACATCCTCAAAAAAAAAAATCAGCCACCTGACATAGATGTAATGTCTACTTCACATCAAAGTCGGCTAATGCAACCTTTATGACAAATGATGCCCACTGGAATAAGTGTATGAATGTTGATGTAGGTCTATGTTACGTGTCATGAAGGGTTTATGTAGGCGTCATGTAGCCTTATGAACACTGCCATACAGTTCAGTGTTATCCTATAGTGTAAGAGCCCTTATGTCAATACAATGTCATTTACCTATAAAACATCTTATGTCATCTTGCGATGGCAATAGAATCAGTTTTTCATTAATATTCAAGCACTGATTTGTAAATACACTACTCTACACATATGCATGTATTATGCAGTCCCTATGCAGGCAGTCTTTAAATGTAGTGTTACCCCATTATTTCACTTGTACAGCATGGTCTCTTCTAGCTGCCACTGATAGCTGATAGCCACATTAGCATTTCTTGTTGAAGTCTTAAAGCTATTAAGACAGCCTGGACAGACATTGCCCCCACCAGCAGTGCTGCTCACAACAGAAAGCATCAGCACTGTAACGTGCTGTCTGATTGAAACCGTTAAAAGAGCACAAAAACAATTGCCCTATTTGCACTGAGTCCACGCAGGCTCCATGGCTCAAAGTCATCACCGTCAAATCACATTAGCCTTTTGGGCCTGGCTGGTTTTTACATGTGAATTTAACCACATCACACGAGATGAGGCTGGGGCCCCTCCTAATCTTTGTGAAAGACTCTTTTAATAATGCAGCGGAATTCAAATGAACAAGGTGAATGAGACAAGCTCTAAAATACAGCACAATGAGATGAGCGACCCGAAGGAAAGGAAATATCTAATCCCATTAGAAGAGCCCTGACTGACTTCGGCCTTTTTTCTCACACTCAAGTCAGTAATGAGCACTGCTAACACTGCCTCTGTATAGAGTACAGGTGGGTGACTCAAGTCACAAGACGAAGGCCCTACCCATGAAACAGAGAGGTGCTAACCGAAATTCAAAAACATGATTTGGCTTAGCCTTGGGACTTGACTTAATAAATGATGTGACAGCAAATTCTATCATTTGTTGTTAGCCTATTACAAAGATGCTGTATAAGCTGCACTGTTCATTCCACAGTGTAATTTGAATTGCCATACATTTAAAAAAAAAAAAAACTTTAGTCATTTTCTACTGCTTCAAAAAACATTATGGTGAGTTATGCCAGACTGCTTTTGCATATCAACCCATCATTATTGGCTTAATGGGTAAAACTCAAAAAAAAATAATTACAAATGTCTGTCATGCCAAAGATGGTGGGGGGTTGGCAAATCCAAGTGTTGCTAATACAGTAAGCACATGGCACTTGATTTTCAAAAGCCAGATTATCCTGAGAATTGCTTGTCGACTGGAGGCTAGTCAAGCGAACTTAACCTCCATCGCCACCCCCCACCCCCCTCAGCTCAAACCCCCACCCGCCCCACCATATCTTCCGCCTCCCATATCCTCCTCCTCCCGTATCCTCCAGCCAGGCTCGCTCACAGGGACTGGTCTAAAGACTGGTCCCCATGTATAATGGATCACCAAGAGGAAGCCATATTCAGAGAGCATTTGCAGAGCCAAGAGTCGCCTCTACTCCAGATTGCACTGCATTTTGTTTGCCCTTCAAATATGATGGCTCACTTGCGCTGCCACCAGAGTATATGCTTTTGAGAAAGACGCATATAAACAATATATTACATGCAAGTATATAAACACATATCTGGCATTTCTCCACCCATATAAATGTGGAGAAAAAGTGCAATATTGTTGGCAAATGAAAGAGCTTTTGCTGCAACCTACAGAATTTTCTTAATCTGTGAACTGTTCAAGCCCACTAAACACACATTTACATGACCAGGCATAACTTTTATGCGCAAAACTTTTGTTCTCATAAATCAGTTGTTATACAGTTGTACACAAAAGTTTCAGCACCTCTGGTCAAATGATGTTTGGTTGATTTTCTAAGTGAAATAGCATGAAATGTGGTCTGTGCAAAAGTTGGGGGACATTTTATATGTTATGTTTTTTTTTCCCCAGCATGTTAAAACAGAAATTCGGACTAAAATTTGCAGAAAGTGCCATATTTAAATGTGCTCCCTGTATAGGATGTGTTCACAAATTTTCACTTAGAAAGTCAGCAAAACATGTAATTTGATGATCAGGGGTGTTCAAACTTTTGCATAGAACTATATTATTGATTACCATGAACTATATTATTGTAATTATTGTAGTAGCTATATCATTATTATATTCCTGTTTAATTACATTTACTTGGATTTGCAGGATCTTAAAAATTCATATATATAATTTTATTCATTTATATAGTTCTAGTACATTTTAATGAATGTTAAAGTAGGGATAAAGTAAAACACCTGCTCTCATTTCAGATACAAATTGCTTTCCTGCCACTATTGCAAGAAAGATTACCATTTCTGGAGGGTCAGTTCCAAAAAAAAAATCACCTTTGGCTCGCTGATAAAATATTTGGCATGTTCACTGGGTACACATTCCTGCCTGAATGCACTGAATGCCCAGATGAGGTCTGATTGGGGCATTTTCTCACATTTTGAAAAAAAAGGAAACATCTTTGGAGTAAATTACTCCAAACGAGAGGAGATCTTTTGCTGTTGCCAATGGTTACCAGCAACAGGACAAACACATGCATGTTGGGTTATTCTCTCCATTAGTTTCTAGGCAACATGTTTCTGGACCTTGTATTTTAACCTGTCACACTGATATGCCCAAAAGACAACAAACAAATACACATTTCTGCTTCTTCTTGATAGTGTTTGAGGGTTTATATGTTTAAATACTGTGGATGTTTGATGGTCTGCCTATATATCATGGGCTTCAATTATTTGAAAAACATGAATTGCTAGCAATTTTGATTTTGAGGCGAGTCAGTGAGCCAAAGTCAAGGTTACTTCATAATTCTTGTTCATATTAAGCTCAAATCAAGGGCTGCAAGATATGGAGAAAATACTAGTACTGTGGCTGTATTGTTATATATTGCAGTTGCATTAAGCCTTGGTGAATCAATAATGTGAAACAGGTAAAACTCTGCCTGCATTATTTTCACCAAAGTATTTACTTCTGTTGGATTATATTAATACTTTGATTCATCAAAACACCCAGAGAAACACTCATCTGGGACTATGTATGTCATAAAATCACAGCTTCTACATGCAAATATTATAATTCTAGTGGAAAACCATTTATATTCAGCCAAAGCCGCACAGCTCCCTGCCTAACATTTAGGGCCCTATTTGGGTGTAGAAGCCAAAGTGTCATGAAAGTCTGGGCGCCCCTGGTCAAATTACATGTTTGGTTAATTTTTATAAGTTAACACATCCTCTACAAGGAACACACGTCTGCTCATTTAATTACACAGTTACTGTTTATTTGCTCAATTTAACATATTGGGGGGAAAAAAATTATAAAACATAAAATGTGGCATGTGAAAAAAAATTATATTGCATTCTTTGCTAATATGTTGAAGACAGCAAAAATAAATAAATAAATAAAAATTGTGCCAATTTGCAAAAAAATACCATTTATGTTTGTTCCTTGTAGAGGATATGTTAATTTTCACTTAGAAAATCAACAAAACTTGATTCAGACTTTTGCACACAGCCATTTGCAGTACAACATGGTTAGTGGGCTTATTTGCATCCTGCAAACTTCTGCAATATCAGTATTGCAAAGTCCAACATTGTAATAACAACTGACAAATGTTATTGTGCAGCCCAACTCAAATCAAACGACAAGAAACTGAGGCAACAATCTACAAATCCCTATGGTAAAACACAGCAACTGACAGACCTCCTCAGACCTCCACAGAGTACTGTTAATAATACTACAGCAGGAAAAAATTGTGAGGGTGCATGTGAGGGTAAAGGTAGTCGAAGAGAAAATAAAAATGGCAAGGGTTTTGGGTAGCTATATAGCGCTCAGAATCGCGAGCTGCTCGTCATAAATCATTCATCAGTAATATCACAGCCGTGCATTTGTGTGGGTTGGCGTTGACACAGTGGTGGCAAAACACATTTAAGCAGTGTGTGAGGTCCATACTCTGTTGGGGCTGGGACTGGTAATCTCAGCCCTAGGAGATTTATCAGGAAGAACTAGTCAGGCACCAGTTTGAGCTTGATACAGCATCACACCCTTACTTATGGTCAATACCCCAAATGCTGGTTTAACTGAGGTGGGGATGGGGGTGGGGGACACTAGACAGTTTTGAGGTCAAAGCACCAAATGAACCCCAAAGTCAAGAGGTTGGTAGAGAAGGGTCGCTTGCTAGCCTTGGTTAAGTCTGCCAACAGATCGAGCGAGCCATCTGCTGAGGGTGGGATGGGGTGGGCTGACAGCTCAGGCCTGCTTACTCACGAAGACTAAGCCAGAGTTGCCTGATTTGGATTGATGTGTTTTGAATGGCTCAGAAAGCCGCAGCCAACACGCACATGCATTAACACATAAACACACACACATATATTATTGCATGCTCACACACACATACACACACAAACAAATATGTTCTATTTCTGGAATTATATCATAGTCACCACATTAAAATCTTAGAACTCAGGTTTCTGTTGATTTTGATTTTTTATGCCATATTAAATATGCAAGCAGCCCTTCACCCAAAATTACATGGAATAAAGTCTACATTAAGAACACTTTTATAAAAAAAAATTTAAATGATGTGCTAGCCGGGCAGTGCATCTCTCTAGTCTATGAGCACAAAAAAACAATTTATTATGTCGATGAATGCCAAGGGGCAACGGTGTTTAAAAGCTGCCACTTAAACATGTTGTGATGAAACTCATGCTTTGCAGCAGCAGCCTCTGTGTAGTCCAGTCCAGACAATATATGGGAATGATGGCACACTCCTCATAGGTACACATTTTAAAACACAACAATGATTATCTAGTTTCTCACTCAAGGTTTAGTTACCACTCCAGACCAATGCAAAACGGAAAGCAATGGATTGACATTGGCTATTTATTAAATATTGAATTTAAAATGTTGATTACTGATCAAAATGGATGCACATCTCTCAGTAAATAATATCTATCAAGAATTGAGCCAAGTCATAGTATAAATAGTATTTAATATTTGAAAATGTATAAGGGGAATTTAGGGAGCCAGTTTAAATAGGGAGAGTCAGCTGATGAAATTAACAATAGCATTTTCTGTAATTCTTCAGGGGGCTATGCGTACGTTTGGCAGCATTTATGTTAATATTCACTTTTCTTCAAGATTCTATATAAAACATTCTATCCAATAAATATTGTTTCTTTATACCTCATTGTGTTCTGTATATGTTTACTTATTCTTAGACCAACGGATGGCGCAACAGTTTTGAAGTAGTGGGAACGCTGGGGTGTCAGGTGTGACTATGTGGCACATGCAAATGATTTACATATGGCTCATGGATCAGGGAGGAAGGCTTCTTCACAAAATTTTGCTCAGGGTGGTCAGGACTGGCCCTGAACATAGCATATAACTGTAAATGTGCCCAGACTTCAATTTTCTACTTTCATAAGAAATATAACTTTCATAAGTCAAAGACTCTTCATTTATTTAGTTTAGTTCAGCTGTTTAGTAGATATAAGGGGAGGGAGAAAGTCAAAAATATGTGAAAATGCTGGAGACTGTCACCATCAGATAAAAAGTTTTCAGATAAAAAGCTTTCATGTTTCAGAGGAAGAAGAAAATCAAGCTCCAGTCTTCCTTCAGATCTGAAAAAACAAAAAACACTGCTGGTCAGAACAATGGACTGGCCACCATCCAGTCCTCAAGAACACTGAATGTGTTTGGATCATGAGAAGCAGAAAATGCAACCAACTTCTCAGACTGAACTTTGGAGGTGTGGGGAAATATCCCTTCAGATTCCTGTGAAAAATTGAATGCAAGTCTCACAAAAAGAATGGAAGTTCTAATAAAGTTGTAAATGAAAGTTGTAATAAAGACAAAGGCTGGATACAGTAAACAGTGAAGATTTTATATTTCACGTGCAATTTTCTGTTACTGTTTAATATGTATTTTCTGCTTTTTTCTTCACATTTAAAATTGGAATTTAAAACAAAAAATGAAGGGTCTCACTTTTGCACAGTACTGTACACATTACTTTCATTGTAATTACTGAATAAATTAGCTGCTTAATATAAAGTCTTAAAATTAATAACTAAATAATAGGCCTAAAGTTCAAGGTTTAGAATAATATTTATGCTAAAGTCTGTTTAAAAAGTCACCAACGTTATTCTGCACACAGTGGATATTTCCAGCTCAGGAAGAAGGTAGAGGGGACTGCTTCCAACATCCTCTATATCCAAGCCTTCCCCGCTGCAAAGAAAGATTGCACAGTCAATCACTTAATCCACAGGAAAGCTCACATACACACTGTGTATTTACTAACATTGACTAATCTGCTCGGCTTCTCCCAAACAGTCGCAATCACTGCCCTCTTTACATTATTGTATGTCATGTATCTCTGCTGTGCTCTGCTGAGTACTCCATATGGATGTATGGCATATACTCTATATAACTAATAAGAGAGAAACATTACACAAAGCAAGATTAAGACACAGAAAAACAAGGAAAAATGAAGACATCAACTCAGTGAGGTCAGGAAAAATATGTCAAAATTAAGTAAGAAAGAAAGAGTTTGATAAATCTTATTAAGCTAATATTATGGTTTTCTGGACCAATGTCTGTGAAAAATGATATTGTGGCTACAGAGTCATGGTACATTGTGTCCTAAAACATGCTACATAAATCATTATTGTAAAATGGAAGCATCTAGGAGCAACAAAAGCTCAGGCATGAAGCAGCAGGCCACACAAACTTACAGAGTAGGGCCGTCGAGTGCTAAAGCGTGTAGCACATAAAATTGCCTATGCTCTGTTGCATCACTCACAGGGTTCCAAACTGCCTCTGGACGTAATATCAGCTCATTAAAAGTGCGTTGAGAGCTTTATGTAATGTGTTTCTATGGCTGAGCAGCTGCACACAAGCCTAAGATCACTATGTGCAAAGCAAAGCATCAGCTGGAGAAATGTAAAGCATGCAGTCAACGGACTCTAAAGCAGTAGAAATATATTCTCACAATCACATGGACAAATTTGGGTTTGGCAGATGTAAGAACACTACCTACCAGAATGCATAGTGCCAACAGTAAAGTTTGGTGGAGGAGAGATAAAGGTCTGGAGCTGTTTTTCAGGGTTCGGGCTAGGCTCCTTAGTTCCAGTGGAGGGTAATGTTAACGCTACAGCGTACAAAGTCATTATAGACAATTACATGCTTCCAACTTTGTGACAACAGTTTGGGAAAGGCTTTTTCCTGTTCCAGCATAACTGATGTGATGGTCAAGTGTCCAATCAGCTAACTGGGGCTGTACCAGATGAGATGGGGTGGGGGGCACTGGTTTAACCTCTGAATTACTACAGATATATACCTGGAGGTAACATTTACAGTTGAGGGTTCTTGTGTCTATATGCATAAGTTTACGTACCAGCTCACAGTCGACCAGGAATCTCCCTACTCTTCCAATTACCCACTCCAATATTGGGGACCATCACAGGACCACCAAATATTATTTGGCAGGTGGACCATTCGCAGCACAGCAGTGGCACCATGGTAGTGGCCTGGTAACATGTGAGTCACTGGTACAAATTTGAGGCACAGCAGCTTTGCTGGGTTTTTACACCCTTCAGTGTCACTGCTGGATTAAGAATCTGCCAACTATAAATAACCAGTCATTAGTGGTCCTGTGGTCAGATGCTGACAAAGGACTGGTGGACGACTAACACTAATTGTGCATCAACAGATGGACTACAGGCAAAGTATGTGTACTCCAGTTCAACGCATACTACCACGCCACTGACATGTCTTTGTCACTACAGTACTAAGAACAGTCCACCACATAAATGATAGAGAAGAGGGTGGCTGAGAAAGCAATGGTCTATATCCACCTCATAAAATGGCCAGTGAGTGTAGGTACAAGGTAGATGTACCTAATAAACTGGTGACTTTAAAGGAGAATTGCAGGACATTAAAGGAGAATTCCACCAGTTTTTCAGAATTTCTGTGTAATTTAGACATCAATTTGCAAACAAAGTCATTCAGAGTGGTCTGACGTGAAGTGGTGCTTTGTAGAGAAACTTAGTGACACACATTTCTTTACAGTGGTGGTGATAGGAACCGGGGGTCAAGATGTCTACAACACAGTTATAGCCATTTTATTTGCTATCCTAAATGACCATAGAATCTATAAGTCTTCTGAATTTTATATGTAAGGTTGACAATGGAAAAATAACAATACATCAGACTTTTCCTTGTTGGTGCCCTGCATGTACCCCTCCATCATTAACTGTTTTTTAAAAGCACATTAGGTGAAAGTCCTATCACAAAATTGTAAAATAGTGCCTCCGACATTAGGCGGTGTAACAATTGGTACCAATTTCATGTGATCCCTTTCTCTGAAGAAACTTTTAGAGGCATTTAAACTCGCCTACCACAGTGAACAGAGCATTTCACAGCAAACTACTCTTAATTTGTTTACATATTAACCAGTGAATTTTGAAACCAGCGAACTGAAAAATCTTTAGATAATCTCATCAAATGCGTCACCAGTTTGACAGGCACAAATTATTTTTGCAGCATGAAGTGTGAATGAATTCAGAGAAGCTGCTACTGTTCAGAAGTTTGGAATCACCATACAAAAGTCTTGATTTTAATAATATAAACCATTTTTGGTGCTCTTACTTCACATCTTCATGGTTTTCAACTAATTTGTGGGAAGCTGACACAAAAAGAAGAAAAAAGAAGCTGAAAGAAAAAAGGAAATGTAAAAAAGTTATTACTGCTTTAAATAACTGCCATTAATAGTATGACTCCAAACTGATTCCAAACAATTTTTGATAAAAGACCTAGAGTTCAAGGTTAAATACATTATTCTGTGTAACAGATACTTCAAGTTTCTATCTTGCTGTATTTTACCCACAGCTAAGCACATTAAGAAAGCTCTCATTCCTTCATTGGCACCCCCTGCTGTTGAAATTAGCTGTGTCATTAGCCATACGAGCTAAACGTCTTGCCAAAATGTAAATTAAAGATGAAATTGCCCTTGGTAAGTATTTCACTCCTTTTCCTTTAGGGAATGTGCAGGTGTTAACACGAGCACCTAATTGACTAGCTGAACCAATTAAACAAGGAATGGGGCCGAATGGTTTCACCATATTCTTTTTCTGGCCTACAGTTTAGGCTTCTCTACAGAACTCCCAGCAAATGTGGTATATAATTTCCAGTGGTTGCTGAGATATGCTTCTCTCTCTGTCTTTATTCCATGGCTTTGTGCCCAGCTATCCATCCAACGTGGGCAGAAATCTCCTGTCCAGAGCAATTTTCCTCATTCTTCATCTCACATTCCAGCATAATGTTGTTACAGTTCAGACCCCCCATGCAAGGGACCATCTCTCTCTGGCACTAACCCATCCTTCTTTCTACCCCTCAATTCCATCCAATCAGCAGCTGAAACCCCCGCTCCACCACCACCACCACCACCAATCGCAATGAGGCCCTTCTTCCTGCCAGAGGCGGTTGCTATGAAACAATGTGTTTTTTCCCCCAGAATGCCCATCCTCAGCCATAATTCATTTACCCCTCTGCATACAAATATGTGGACAATTAACCCTCTTTGTTTGCATAATAAATTTGTGTATTTAATAGGAGCGTATCCAGTGCGTTCCTGGGAGGAACACAAATGCCAGGCTGCATTGTGGCAAGCGGAATGCGTGCAACCGCTTCCCTAATACCTGATTTCATCAGTAAGAAAAAGAGAGAGATAGAGAGGAAGGGAGAAAGAGAGAGAGAGAGAGAG
>JAILXH010166824.1:9167-22723 GCA_023558415.1 Piaractus mesopotamicus
TTAACCAGTCCGAGCCTGTGGAGCATGGGATGGGAGGAGGGAGTGTGTGAGCTGGCTGCACATGTGTGTCAGAGAGAGGGTGTGTTATGGAGCCAAAGGAAAGTAGGAAAGGAAAGAGAAGCAGGTCAGCAGTTACACGTGAGAGGACATTTATGCCACCTGCCAGGAAAACCAAAGTTCTGCCTGGCATTCATACACACACACACACACACACACACACACACACTTACATTATAATGTAACTGTAACTACCTTCAACCATTAAGTACAAGTTATGCATTTTTCAGCATCAGAGGCAAAAACATATTTTACAGAAAATTACACAGAAGCCTCAACAACTTATAATTATAATATCATTTTTTAACATCTCCACCCTTTCACTGTACATTATAGCTTCCATTCTTTGTCCAGAGACAAAAAATCTGCAGGGATATTTTCCTATACCTCCAAAGTTCAGTTTTAGAAGTTGGTTGATTTTTCGGTCTCTCACAATCCAAATAATTCCAAACACATTCAGTGATGTTGAGGTCGGGACTCTGAAGTGGTCGCTCTGTTGTTCTGAAAGCACCACTCCAGTTGAACTCCAGTTTTAGAAACTCCCATTTTTTCACTTATTTTCATTTCCTTTCCTCTTCCATATTTGAGTGGATTATCTTATATCTAATCTCCACAGAATTATCTCCCGAAAAATGAATTATTTGTTCTTAATGGCTGTTTAAAGCTGCAAAATGCAAAAGATTTTTTTTGTAAAATTGAAAGAAGTTAAATTGTTGAGTCAGGACAAAAAAAACAAAAACAATAAAAAAACAAAACAAAAAAAAAACAACAAAACAACCTGCTAAAATACGATGACTGTGTGGGTCATTGGGTCAGATTCGGTGGGAGACCACTTCACACATCTTTAGTTTTAACATCACACACACAGGCTCAAAAAGAAGGTCCAGCTCAGTGTTTAACTGTATAATCAACATGATACTGATGAAGATGTGATTATAACAGTAGATAATTTACTTCCATCCTCAGAAGACCAGTCCTTCACCAAGTTTTGACTGAGTTCTCTTTCAGTGTGCTCGCAGTCATCGGATTGATCGACATTAATCATGATTTTACTGTTTATATCGGCTCATTTATCATCATCATCGTCATTCATCATCATAAATATTTACACAATGTCAAGGACAGCTGGTGTTTACAAATGGCGTCAAAATTTTCTAATGACAGCGCTAATTCAAATGGAACTAGCTATAAGCCATAAGAATTTAATCCCAGGTCTAAATTTGGTTTAATCCTAAACCTGACCCTAAAAGCCATGGTTTTGCCCTTTCAATTTAAACAGTGAAACTCTAACCTCCCCATTTTCTATTTTTTTTTTCTTCACAAAATCAATTTTTTTCCTGTAATTGCATGAGAACAAACCCATAAACACACAAACGGACATGGCCTTCCACTGGCTTTGATTAGTTAATGATTCAATGCACTCTTATCTGTGTTTGACAACAAACGTGCTGGTGTGGAGGGGCACAGAGGAGCTCTTGTAAGCACACTTCATGGAAATTTAGGGAGCTTACTGGTATTACTAACACTTCCTTAATACTACTTTCATTGGATTACTCTTTCATTTAAGGACACTTATTTTTATTGAAGCCACACAATAATGCATACAAAGCTTGCAAAGTTTTCTTCTTTGCAATATCCATTTAATGCTATGTTTTACTTCTTCATGCTTAAAAAGCACGTAATTCACTATTCCTAAGTAATTATGCCACATAACTAGTTGTTGTGAACTGCATACAAGCAGGTGATAATCACTGATATGATTTATACTGCATGATAAAACTCTATTTTTCTTTCCTGCTCCCTTTTTTCAAAGAAATAATCTAAGCAGAAGCATCTATGAAATGACATAGTGGGCAAAGTGATGCACTGAAGTGATTTGTGTCAAATGTGTACGTCATTTACACGTGAATAAAGTGAATTACATCAGCGTAGTTTATCCCCTTTAATGGCCAGTTTTATTACACACTTCTGTAACCTAAAAATAGCTCTGCTTTTTACAGTGAAGACCATGTAGTTACTGAATAATCTTAACATGTAATAAGCCTTAGAGATTTTAAGGGGTTAATCTTGCTCTCCCCACAAATGCGTGCTTTCTAATGTTACCAGGCAGGACAAGCTTTTCGTTGACCAAAAACTGTTAATCTACAGTGAAATTGTAATGATTTTTGTTTAGATTTGCTACATTGTGTTGGGTTTCCAGTTTGAAATGCTACATCACGAAGCTGCACTTTTTTATTTGACATGACAACAACGAATTTGCCATCATGCTCATGTTAAATCAACTGCACAACAACAACAAAAAAAGTCCACCAGAACTTTCCTAACAGAGTGACCTTTCACATCTATGCAAAATACTATTTATTTGAAATGACTAAATTAATGTTGGAACAAAAACTCCATCTCTGCAGTTCCTCATTAGATTGAACAGGATTTTGGCCAACATTCTGCAAAGTTTTCACAAAAATAGCAACAAAGGACAATATTTGTGTTTAAAGCATGAATACATCAATAAGCGAAGGACGAAGCTGTGTTGATGTAGAAGAGAATGGGGAAAAATGCACCCTTAGACGGGTAAAAATATTGCCCAAATCTGGCTAAAGCTAGCATGTAATGCTAATGAAAGCTTGCCAGAAACTCTAGAGAACATCTTTGTATCTTCATAATAAAAATCCAGCTATGTACTGTTTTTGGGGCTGTATGCTATAATCATATTTCTATCTAATTGTCTTGTACAAGTAATAAATATGGTTTTCCAATCACAAAACATTAGACCAACCGACCCAAACTTTTCTGAGGTAACAAACCCCACAATTATGGTCATCAAGATGACCTTTCAGAGTATATTAGACCTCAGCTACTCACTGAATGAGTCAAGATTAGATTTGGCCCCACCATTTTATCAGGAGAGAAAAAATGTGGGGGGGACACATTCATCCTGGAGGGCATCCTCCTCCAAGTTACTCTAATATATCTCATTAATGTGGATATGTACTCATTTGAAACTCCTAAAGACATGTTGTCATTTCATAGTTAACTACATGCCCAAAAAAGGAATTCTGGGTCAGCTGTTTGTCCCTATGGGAAAAAATGGCTGGCATTTTTAAAAAAAAAAAAATGTGGTAAACAGAAACTGTTCCAATGCTTTGTCCTATGCGCATTTTTCCACAGAATATTACTGGATCCTCTAAATCACATGAGTCACAGAGTATAAAATGACAACATGTCCACAGGGATCTGTTCAAAACGTCACTGCTTCAACAGTAACTATTGAGATAGCAACATCTGAGCAAAGGCTTTCACAAACTTTGCCAATTATGCAATATTTACACAAGTACATTTTCACCTCACGTCCTGTTCTTCGCAGTGTTCCAGTTTTATTTATTCCTCCTCCTACATGCATAATGAAAGAGAGAAAGGCCTCCCTGAACTGAGAGCGTATCGGCCTCTCAGGCTGCTACACGGATCGAGAGCGGTGGGCGGCAATTGATTTCCCTCTTCAGTCTGGATAGAGCAGGCAGAGAGAGTGTCAGCAAATTGTGTAATTAATAAGCCTGATAAGTCTAGTAGAGGATTCTGAATAGGAAATCCATTCATCCTTTTCCTGTCCCCCGTACCCCCCCCCGGAATTCTATAATCAAAAGTAGCTGGCTGTGGAAGTGAATACTGCAAGCATGACTGCTAGCCCAGCAGGGGATGTAGGGCAGTGTCAGTGGGTTGAGAGAGAAAGAGAGTGAGAGAGAGAAAGAGAGTGAGAGAGAGAGAGAGAGAAAGAGAGAGATAATGAAAGACAGCCTTTGTTTGCCGTTGCCCAGAATGACACAATGTCAGTGGTGATGCACTCAGTAACTCTGCTGGAATCCAGGCGTGTTTGAGGTCACTGCTCTCCGCTCAGATGGACAGAAGGACAGACCAACACACACTTCATCCTCACCTCTTTGTTGAACTGGCTTGATTTTGATGTCTTTATGACACCTTTCTGTCATGCCTTCTCTCTTTTTCAGCCCCTGTCTGTAATTCATGCCTATCAGAGCTGAAGGATTTACCTTGGAGATATGCACGTAAGCCTGATGTTTGAAAGGGCTTCTAGTGTGCGAATGCAGTTCTTTGCAGGTTCTTCCTCACTGACACCTTGATGTCCACCAGAATCCATGCATAGGTACCTTTACAGAGGGAATTCTACCATTTTCTCCAAAACAAGACAGTGGTTTGATGTGAAATGGTTAATTGTAGAGAAACTTCCCAGCTCAGCTTTCTTTACAGTGGTGGTGATGGGAACCATGGATCAAGATGTCTACAATGTAAATATAGCCATTTTATGTACTATCCAAAATGACCACTGAACCCTTACATGTCTTCTTAGTTTTTACATGCAATGCCGACAACAGTAAAATAGTGATAAGTCTGAAGAAATAAGTTATCTTAGGACACTTTATTGCCTTATACTGCATTTACCTCTCCACCCTGAATAAATTTAAACCAAAGACCAAAAACTTATTGCAAAACTATGATACAACAATCTCTCAGACATCAGGCAAACTATTCAGAAACACTTCATCTAATAACTTTCTTTGAAGGAGCTTTTCGAGGCATTAAATTTATCAGACGCCTGGTTCCTATCAGCACCACTGTGAGCTGGTAAGGTTCTCCAGAACGGAGTATTTCACATCCAAACATTCTGAATTACTTTATTTACACCTTAACCATTGAATTACACAGAACCTTTGAAAATGGGTGGAATTAAAAAGAATTTAAATCTATAAATCTATAGACCTGAAGGCGCCAAAAAGGGTTTCTTGGTACGGTACTGCCGACCAGGGGTGTCCAAAGGCCCGAGGATAGATTTCAGTTGGCTTACGTCTTCTGTCTTAGAATGCATTAAACGTAACCTGCCAACCAATACGTTGCAGTTTTTCCTTTCAACTGACTGTGGCACCAGTACCATTTACCTCACTGTGCTAACAAAGTTAGCCAAAGTTAGCTAAATAGCTAGGTTTATTTACAGAATGACATTACAGTAACTACATTACTACAGTAGCTACTTATCACTATAGCTAAAAAGTACAAAGTTAACAAAGAGAATTGGCAGTTTTGGCAAGGAAATACTTTTTCATTGAGAGCCACAGCAAATGTGTGTGCCTCTTACGTTGAATTCATTATTAAAAAATACTTTAGAAAACAAGCTACTATATTAAATAAATGAAATTACAGTAAATAATCAGGGGAAAAGAAGGCAGAAAAACTAAACTTAAGCTAGAAGCTACCTTGATCTCGCAGAAGCAACTTTTTTTTATCAGAGCAAACTGAGTAAATAATAAATAATAAGGTCAGTGCAAAAACATGGATACTTCTGCTGTTTAATCTGCTCTTCTTCTTCTGAACGCTCTTGTTACATTTATTTGATATTTAAAGAATGTGATCTAACATAGCAGAAAATTCATATTTTTAAAAATGTTTTCTCACAAATTATATTTTTGAGCAAGTGAGCACATGAACAGCCAGTCATGGTTTTATTGTCACTATGATTGAACAAATCAATAATTTGTCTGATCCAAACTTCTTCTGAAAGAACAATCCAATATGAAAGGATTGTTTTATGCAGTGAAAGGAGCACTGTGGCACACATCAATGTCTGTATCTTTCATACTTCGAATATTTAATGCTTTGAATAATTTATGAAAAATATTTTGGCAAAGAGTGACTGGCGTCAGAGTGACCAGCCCTTTGAAAAAAGTTTGGGCACCCCTACCATAGACAAACCACTAGTGGTTCCGTAAAGAACCTTTCAATTGATGGTTCTTTACCATTTACAACTGTGTGATGTAAAACTGTACATCCAAAATCATTGGGCCTTGCAGTACACTTTAACATTTGACATGTTACAAAAATGAAAAAAACATTAAAAATCAATATCTACTGAGGCTTATGTGCAGCTAAGCTGTTTAAGAGCAGAACATAAGACAAAGTCTCTATTCACTTATTTGGAAAAATATATGTTCCAAATGTATTTATCAAATATTTTTTTGGAATATATGAAAATAGCCAGATGCATTTATTTGTATTTATATTTTTTCAGTTGTATGTAGTTTTAGCAAAGGTTACAGATACAACTAAATGGTACTGATGTCTGTGTTTTGCATTGTACTTTGCATTAACATTGTATGTGTGCAGTACAACAGTGCTCAAACAAAATGTATTTCAAATAAATAGGATATCAGATCATCAACCTGCATTTTCACTGTGTATCAATAACTACAACACGTCCTTTGCTCATATTAAAGGATCATTTGCTAATTCTTAAAATTAAAATACTGGAATACAAATCCATTTAAAAAGGTATTCCAAACAGTAAAGTGCATGAGACAAACACTCTCATTCAATTTCAAATGTATTTGATAAAAACATTAACAGACATTTATTTTTATATGGTAGTATTTTCTGAACATACATTTTAGCGTTTGGAATGTAATTCAGCATGGATTGCGATGTATCTGACATGTATTTCAGTATATGTCCATATTTTTTTTTCCCCATGTGAGCATGCTGGAGTTGGTGCCTTATTTTGATGTAGCATCTTATGGCTGATGCAGGAATAATACTGAGAGGAACCCCAGAAAGATTATCAGTGTTTTTATGGGAGTAGTAGAGGTAGTTATCGTGACTCTCTGGGACGGGCAAACAGGTACAACAGATTTCTCTGCAGCCCTTTAGAGCCTTCAGGCTTCCAGGTCAAGGCAAGATGTTCTGATCTGACTGACATGTTTCTGGTATTGTACAGCCTCAGGCTAATGCGTTCATAGGTTTCTTTCTGCGCCAGCACAGAGTCGGAGAAAAGTAGACTTGCTAGTTGAAAACAGAAACACCTGCAGTGACTTTCTCTACTGACAAAAGCTATGATTGCTACAAGTCTGTAGAAGGAATGGAGCCATAGTAATAACATGGTTCCATGGGCGAACTGAATAGTCTTCTGGACTAGTATCTGGTGAGATATAAATAGAGGACTGTTGAACATGTATTGTTAAACTATTATGAGAAAAAAAATGTCTATCCTAATGGAGCCATTATATCATGTTGGCATGGTACAAAATGCTCTCTGTTGTATTTAAGAGCTAAAGTGGCACTTACATTTTGAAGCAACAGAAAGCATTTTGGACACAAGTGAACATATAAAGGCACCTTAACGTTGTTATGAAAGCTAACAGAAGAAGAGGTTCTGTATGGTTATGTTCAGCACAATATTGCATGAGTGTTTTAAGCAAGTAGTGTGATTACATGTTAACATAGCTGTGGTGCTACTAGGCAAAGCTAAAGGAAGAAAAAAGTTGATGTCATGCTCTCTATCTTGCTAGTTTCTGTTAGCTAGCTAGAAAGCTAACTAACCTAGCTAGCTCATTAACCCGTGTAACCCATAGTGCTCCCCTCTTGTTGCTTTTGTGAGCTGAATTGTGAAAAATATGCTATATGGAGGCTAAGCTAGCTTTCTGGCTAGGTTCTGATCTGCTTGCATGTATTTTAATGGTTGTGCTGAACTTGAGTTCAGGTTACAGACATGCTAGATATGATTTCAATTGCACAGATATTCCTATTTGTTTTATTGGGTAGGTTATCGCAATGGCGACATATTTTGCCACCATGTTGCTGAATATGAACGCAACAAGAATTGTTTCTGGAGTCATTTTGGAGCATTTCTGTTGGTCAGTTTGTCATGAAATGAGTAAATGCTGGCATTTTTTAATATTGATTAAAAAATATAAAATAACAATAATAAATATAAGGTTTTGTTTCAACAGTGATACGTTGTTTGGTTCCCTCCACCCACCATGTTTATTAAATCACATGACCCACTATTCTGCATGTGTTTTGACCAACTGCCATGTAATTTTGACCAACTGCCATGTAAGTGAATGTCTTTTGGCCAGTGTCTGACAAAGAGAGCACATTCAGGCAGCATTGCTATGCAGATTGTATGGCCTACATGTATATCCATAAGCATAGTATGTCAATCATTGTAATACCCTTTAAATTCAGTGTAGTCCATAAATGCCATGCAAAGCATGCGGATGGATTGATATGCAGATGTATTAGGTTTGAATAAATGGCGTTGCTGGGAAACAAATGGCAAGATGGATTGATGTGAGGACATGTAGGCCTATAGCTTGATAAACAAACAAACTAGTAAAATACAAAGGAGATGTGTTGACTAATACCATGGACTACGTATGAAACGAAACCTACTTACAAAAAAACTGATGCAGATCAGAAGGGGATGGGCTAAGACTTTGTTTCCCTATAGGATGACCTAAATATTTGTTATCTGAGCGTTTAGAGGAAGTTAACCCCAATCTTTGTTTTCATATCTGAGCTGTCAGTTTGCTATAGTTGACAGCAGATGTTTAAAAGAGTATTTTAGCTTGAGCTCTTAAGCTCTGGCCCACCTTAAGCTCTGGCCCACCTGCTGTTCAAACAGCTTGACTGTTGCCTGAACTACTTATGAGCAGATATTGCTAATTTGGGCCTTGATTCAGTCTAAACGTACTAGTCTCTTTGTACAACAGATTACAGAACCGCATAGTTGTGTAGTGGCTGTGGTGAGTGAGAGGAAAACATGCAACACTTCCTTGTAATCTTGTGTAACAGTGACAATTTCTTAGAAGTTTTCGTAGCTTTTAGAAATGATTCACTGCGCAGTTGTTTCAGCAGAGCATAGGTGCATTTCTGTTATTGGTCACCTTAGATCAAACCCCACTGGAGGGGCTTCTCGACTGTTGCATAACGCAGAGATGAATAGAGTGGAGCACTCTGTCTAATCTAGCTCTGAAAGCATCTCTCCACTCTCCCCTTACCTTCTCCCCTTTCATGTGGAAATTACAGAGGCATTTCCGGGCTTGTGCGTATGACATGTTGCAGTACTCAAAGCGGAATCTTGACAATGGCTCAGTTTTCAGTATGATTGGGTTCAGGTTGAAATCAAACACTCTGAACTCTTTGTTCAGGCATGCGAGATATAAAAAAAAACAAAAAACAAAAAACAACACCAGCACACTGGGATGTAATGCATGAGCTCTTTAGTCTTTACTATGTGATCGAGCTACACAGGCTGCAATGAAATGTTTTCGGAGTTTAGAAAGATCTGCAAGTTACAGTCAGTTCTAAACTGGATCGTAACTTACTTGACCTCAAATGTAGATGTCTCTGTCTCAGTGCTTATGTCTCTCTCTGTGACTATTTTCCCCTGTATTTTGCATCGTTTCACCATAATTCCTCTTTTTACACCACAACAGGAAATAGGTAGGAGTCAGTCAATGATGAAAGGAAAAAAAAGTAAAGAACACCCCTTACTAATTTTGCCATTAGTACTGTAGAGCTGGCTTAAAGCAATTTTAGCCAGAGCACTGCCAAGGGACAGGCAGCATGTGTGTACAGTACTGTGCAAAATGGGAGACTCTTCATTTATTTAATTTACACTCAAAACAGCCATTAAGTATAATTTTTCCTTTTCAGCATCAGGAAAAAAAAGCCAAAAACATATAACAGAAAGTTACACAAAAGCCTCAATGACTAAATATAATATCAGTTATTAATATTCAGAAGCCTCGCTTACAGTTTTTCCAAGAAATCTGCAGGGATGTTTTTCCACACCTCCAAAGTTCAGTCTTAGAAATCGGTTGCATTTTCTGCTTCTCTTGATCCAAGTAATCCCAAACACACAGTGATGTTAAGGTGTGGACTCTGGCGTGGTCAGTCCATTATTCTGAGAACACTAGCAGCTTCTTTGTTTCATTTGCTCATTTTCTTTCTTTCTTCTTTTTTGTCTATTTCCTTTTCTCAGTAAGAGCTTCTTAACAGCTACACATTCTTTCAGACGTATAGAGTTGAGTCGTCTTCTTACAGTAAAAGGATGGACAGAAATATACCTGTGAATTGTTCAGATCTAAGGCAAAAGTGGAGCTTGATTTTCTCCTCTCTTAAAGATAAAAGTACTGTTTATCTGGCGGTGACAGCTCTTGCGTGGTTGTTAGGAGTCCCATTTTCTCTATATAATTTTTTTAACTCCAGTTTTGGAAACAGTTTTTTTCACTTATTTTTCTTTGACTTGTTCCTTCCTTTCGCAAGCTGATTATCTTACACCTGAACTCCTCAGAAATTTCTCCTGGAAAATGAATAATTTCTATTTAATGGCCATTTTGACTTGAAATTAAATAAATGAAGGGTGGCTTCTGCGTTTTGTTCACTTTTGCAGTACATTTCCTCTTCAAGGCCTCAAGACTGATCTTGATTATGATCTACATCTGCTTCTCAAAATACTTCACTGGGCAGGGGAAACATTCTGCTGTATTACTATTAATACCTCATTTCAGACCTACTGCATGTGTTGTTTGCATCCTGTGTGATGTACTTTGTTTTAGAGCATTTATAGTTTCGACACACAATGCAAGTCTTCCTGTTTGCTGCACTCTGACAATGTATTCCTCAAGTGTGTGTTTGCACATGTGTTACAGATGAAGAATAAGATAATATGTTATCCTTATTGTGATAAATGACATCACTCTTTTCTGAGTATACTGTGAGTATCCGTTATGCTTTTAATTTTTTGGCCTTGATGAAGGTCGACTGGGCCAAAACACTGGCATTTTGATTTATCATTGACATGTCTTAATTAATTCAAGTGCATCAAGGGATGGCCTGTGCTTAACTTTATACTGATGTGAGTATAAATATTTACTTAATATATTGCGGTCAGTACTTCTAGAACACTGAACAAATGCATTTGTCATGAAAATGATTCAGATCAATTATTGAGAGCCTATAAACAATAACAACCAGCATATAGTAACAGCATATACTGCATAGCGACAAGAAGCTGATTGGATTTCAGCTCGTTATAAAATTATTTCATTTTAACCAATTGACCATTTGCAAAATTATGATTGACACAGCTATGTGAGTTAACATTACTGTAGTTGCTAAAAATTATTTTAATATGATCCAACACGTTCTGTTGATAAAAAGTAGAGAAAAATATTAACTAGTTGGCTTTTTTAATGTAGCTGCAGACAGATAAATTGATAAATCAGTCTTATTACAGAGAACTGTACAGCACCCACATGTGATTAAAACATACAACTCTATGTGCTTCTGAATTTTACTTTGTAATTCTTAGTGTGTTAGCTTACAGCTGTAGTGCAACTGTATAAACTGAACAGCGTATTCTAACTGCATAAACTGAACAGCATATTCTAACTGCATAAACTAAACAGTGTACTGTAACTGTATAAACTGAACAGCATATTCTAACTGGATAAATTGAGCAGCATATTGTAACTGCATAAATTAAACAGTGTAACTGTATAAACTGGACAGTATATTGTAACTCTATAAACTGAACAGTGTGTTGTAACTGCATAAACTAAACAGTGTGCTGTAACTGCATAAACTGAACAGCATATTATAACTGCATAAATTAAGGTGTACTGTAATTGTATAAACTGAACAGTGTATTTTGACTGTATAAACTGAACAGTGTATTGTAACTCTATAAACTGAACAGTGTATTGTAACTGCATAAACTGAACAGTGTGCTGTAACTGTATAAACTGAACAGCGTACTGTAACTGTATAAACTGAACAGCATATTATAACTGCAGAAATTGAAGTGTACTGTAACTGTATAAACCGAACAGTGTATTGTAACTGTATAAACATGAAGTGTATTGTAACTGCATAAATTGAACAGCATATCGTAACTGCATAAACTGAAAAGCGTATTTTAACTGCATAGATTGAACAGTATATTGTAACTGCATAAGATGAACAGTGTACTGTAACTGTATAAACTGAACCGTGAATTGTAACTGTAGAAACTGAACAGTGTATTGTAACTGCATAAACTGAATAGCATATTCTAACTGCATAAATTAAACAGCGTATCATAACTGCATTACCTGAACAGTGTATCGTAACTATATAAACTGAACAGTGTATTGTAACTGCATAAATTGAAGTGTATTGTAACTGCATAAACTGAACAGCATATTCTAACTGCATAAATTGAACAGCATATCGTAACTGCATAAATTGAACTGCATATCGTAACTGCATAAACTGATAGGCGTATTCTAACTGCATAGATTGAACAGTATATTGTAACTGCATAAAATGAACAGTGTAACGTAACTGTATAAACTGAACAGTGTAGTGTAACTGTATAAACTGAATAGCATATTCTAACTGCATAAATTGAACAGTGTATCATAACTGTATAAACTGAAGTGTATTGTAACTGCATAAACTGAAGTGTATTCTAACTGCAGAAACTAAACAGCATATTCTAACTGTGTATTGTAACTGTATAAACTGCCCACCCTTGATGTGAGGTATGTGTGTGAGAGAGAGAGTAAAACCAGGCCACCAGACTCATAAAGAGAAGCCTGTCTTTATCCCGGGCTCTGACACTGCCAGCTGATGCCCCCCTAAAACACAAGCGCTCTCATTCCATACTGAGCACCGGAAAACATTCACCCACCCCTCCCTCCCCCTGCCTTCCCTCTCTGTATCTTTTTAACCCTCTCTCTCTCTCTCTCAGCACACACGCCGCTCTTTGTATCCTTAAAAGGAGCCTTTTGTTCTGCTACATTCGACCGCCGTCTGACACACGAGCGGCCTCGTCTTAGCTTAGCATCACCCGCCGCGGAGAGGAGCACGCTGAACACGCTGAACACGCGCGAGAGAGGCATAACAGCTCGGGGAGGGACGCTGGTTACGACCGAGCGAAAAAAATAGAGAGAGAGAAAGAAAAAACAGAAAAGACAGACACGTGTCTTTGATCGAAGCTCTCCGCTCAACGCGGCCCGGATTCGTGGAAAACGCAGCCGGGCTCCTCAGAAGCGAGGGAAAGGGAGGCGGGGCGAAGGGGGGGGGGGAGAGGCTGCATGTGAGCGGGAGGGGTTTGCCGGAGTGGGCGGGGTTTGTCGCTCGGTCTCTCGCTCAGCTGCGCTCTGATTGGCTCGCCCTCTCGTCGCCATGGTGAACGGGTTCACTCTAGGTTCTGTGGGTGAAAGCTTGTTTGCCAGAGGGACGGGAGGGGCCGGAGAGGAGGAGGAGGAGGAGGAGGGGGAGGAGGACATGACCTACATTCTGTTTTCGTCCCAGGCCTGACTGGCCAGCCCTGAAGCTGGTCTTCTACTACACGTTGCACACGCAAGCAGTTCAGGCTTTAAGGACATTTTCTTTACCGTTTTTTGGCGGAACCTGTCAGCACACCTTGGCTGTGTTCTGACGTCAAGTTTTAGCTCAGCTGATTAGCATGAGCAATAACAAAAGCCTTATTCATCTAGTTATGTTGCAGCACTCTGATCTTTCATTTGGGCTCAGAATGAACGCTTACTTAGGCTTACGCCACTCAGCGCTGTCCCATTCTTCGACTGCAATTTAGTATGCACACCGTGGTTAGAAAGAACTGTTTCTTTCATAGACTAACTCTCTCACCCTCTCTCTCTCTCTCT
>JAILXH010166840.1:0-16456 GCA_023558415.1 Piaractus mesopotamicus
ATTAAATTGTACATCAGAGTGTTCTTTGTAGAGGATGTTTTAACTTATTTTTACTTAGAAAATCATCAAAACATGTAATTTGACCAGGGATGTCCAAACATTTGCATACAACTGTAAATAAACATGATCTAACCAAAACCTTAATGATGCTCTGCAAGAAAAGTATCAAAATCTAAGAAATCAAGATGTGTGATGTCACCAGTCATTAAGCATTTATTTTCAAAAGGCACTCACTACGTTTTATGGAGTGTTTGCCCAACAACTCTCGAAATCAATGGACAATTATTTGTTGCGATATTTAAGTGTTCACATAAGGCATTTAAACTAATTTGTGAGAAAAGGTTACAAAACCATTTTGCCCATTTCTCACTGCTTGGGAATGCATACAATTTATCCAACAGAATGCACATTATCCATTTCATTCTTTTATTAGATTTCTTTTATTTTGACCAACTGCCAGGATTTAGCTAATTTGGTGTTTCAGTTTGATTAAAAACAAAGACGCTGGAAGAAATTATTCTCAAACCACAGAAAGCAGTCAAATGTTGTTTGAATATAACACTAGAACATGACCTCAGATATTTAAGCGTTATGGTTCATACCTTGTCAACAGGTCTGAGAAAGTGATTAAACGATTGACGGTAAATTTCTCTAAGGGAACACTCAGGAATAGCTCTAACTGGCCCTGTAATAGTGAACCCTTAAGCTATGGTTCCTAGGTGTTTGTGATTTTGGGGTGTGACCAAGGGTGCAGTTGTCTTCATTCACTTCAGAAGGCCACTCAGGCATCAGTCTGGTGAAGTGTTCCCGGTAAGTACTAGGTTTTCTAGCACATTAGGACACGCAACAACACTGTTGGGACAGTAGCTGGAAAAGCCACAATTTTGGGCTTTCATCCTCCAAGACCAATGTGCAATAGGTGAAAGAACAATACTACCCAGGAAAATGGCAGTAATTACATGGAAATTGGCAGCAACTTAACTGGGAAACATTTAAAAAATGACCAAAAACACTGTTACAAAACAATACCAATTCTGATTCAGATACTGTGCATGATATACATGTTTTTCTAAGATGACAATTTTTATTTTATGATCAAAACAAAATGAGTGAGTAATGCATTTGATGGACAGATAACATAAGTTCTTGAGTGAGGCAGGTTGGTGTGGACAGTTCCTGGCAATGATGTATTTCTTGGACATTCTTTTCACAGTTATTCAGCCGGTTTTGGATAATGATTATTATCAGTAGTGCTTTAATCGTTTACTATTGAAATCTTTGATTAATAAACTAAATGAATGCAGCACATTTCATGCATATCGCACTTCCGTTTTTTAGAATTTTAAATAAACTCATTACATACAGTCAAGATGTTGTTGAACAAACATCTGCCCATTTGTTCTAATTCAGCTGAATTAGGTTTGAAACAGTGAATAAATTCAACATGTACTGACGTCTGTGATATGTACTATGTAAACTCATATCCCACATTTGTCTGGACACAAAGTGACTGGGTGTCAGCAGCAGTTTCTTTCAAAGGAACCACAGGTTATTGGTTAGTCTCCCATCACAACTCCTTTTTGAAGCACGGATACATACAGTATGGCTGCATCAGCCTTCAGAGTCTGAACAGGAAATATTTCTCACAACGTAAAAAACATAACATGCTTCATATTTTTTAGGAATCCACTTCACATTTTTGGCAACCAAAACATAATTTGTAGTTTGGGAACAGTGAATGTTGACTAATATTCATCTGATGGAGTCAAGCCATAGCATACAAAACAGAAAGGCACATTCTGTGGCATTACTGAATCACTTGCCTCCCCTTTTCATATAACATGTTTGTCTAAGGCTGATGCTCTCTCTCTGCCAGCATTTTGTCATTGTCTCTCTCTTTGGCTTGAGCAGGCACAAAACCGTTCTGCTGCTTGAGCTGCCTGGCATACGGAGGCAGATAAGTGAAGGCGGTGTTTTGTTCTTTCTCCATCAGCTCCTCCTCTTCACCCTCCTCTTCTGCAGCCTCGTGTCTCTCCTCTGCCAGCGTGGTGTTGCTGCTGTTGCTGCTGAGTGCCTCGAAGGCTCTGGGTCGGAGTGTGTCCTCTGAGATGTTCCTGTTTTGTTCCCTGGTCCTGTTCCGCTTGGCCAGCTTAGTGAGGGAGCCGAAGCGGTTGAAGATGTTCTCCTCTGAGGAGGCCTGCTGGCTGTGCGGCTTATCGTACTGCTCTCCCTTCAGACGGAGGTTGTTGAGCTTCATATCGATGCTCTCCTGAGAGGATGTCTTGAAGCGTCCTCTATCAAAGCTTGCGAAGACAGCCCTCTTCTCAGGAGACAGCATATCGAGAGAATGCGCTCGCTGTTCCAGGCCAAGCCGCCTGCGCTCCATGCTGCGGATGGTGGCCGCCCTCTGGAGCTTGTCATGGATCTCCACACTGAGGCGTCGTCGCGTCTCTTTGAGCTCCGCCCGCATGTTGGCCTTCCATTCAGCAGCGTGGGCTTTAAACTCCCCAACCTGAGTCGCACACAATCAACGTTACTCTTAAATGTAATGATTAAATGCCACTAAAATGTCAATTTGATCGATGTAATCACTGTCATAAGAAGGCATCATAACTCCAAAAAAGCAAAAGAAACTTCTTAACCCTGCAACGTCAATAGCCTGTGTATGAACCCACAGATGAATCAGTTCATCCCTTTCATAACTATGTAATTTACATTGTAGTTTCACATTAATTACTGAATACCTTCATAGTAGTTAATGTATAATAAGCCTAGTATTTTAAAAAACTTCACACAACGTAAGAGCAACCAGTGTTTTCAAATGGCATAAAGAAATGCAATGACTGTAGGAGGTTTTCTTATGATAGTAACAAATTATATGATTTTACATGCTAATTGCTCAAGGATTTCCAAATGATTATATGAAATGCTGCAATATGGTGTAAAAATGAATTGGGAATTCAGTTCTTACCTCCTCTTTAGTCTTCTTGGAAAGGACTCTTAGCCAGTCTCCAATCATACTCAAAACTGCTGCAAAATATGCCAGACCCACTAAAATCCAGAACCAAACCAGTGGCTTGTACCACTTCATGTATTCAATCCTCCTGTCCCCACCTGAAAATAAATCACCACCTTTCACTACCTTTTCAGCATAAGCCATCAACAAACAAGACTTTGTTGGTCATGAAAAACCTTTTTTAATACTTTAAAATTACCAAGGCCCACTGGCAGGCCCAAAGTTTTATTACACACTTCTGTAAACTAAGAATAGCTCAGTTAGTTTGCATTGAAGTCCCTGTAGTTACTAAATAATAAGCATCAGCATGTAATAAGCCTGGGATTTTAAGGGGTTAAACAAATGATTGCCTCCCACTCACTTATTAACCTAAAGCAAAATAGTGTAAATTACGTGACACTAGCATACACTATGTTGCATTCTTCTTTATTTTACTTGTCCTTCTCTATATATTTATATATTTTCTTCAAGGCACTTCAAGACTTGTCTTTTGTACTTTTGCTATTTGTTGAATGTTGAACTTCCAAAAGCTTTTCATTATAAAGCATCCTTGAAAATTGAATAGAAAAATTTGCACATCAAAAATATCTGTACCTGCTACATAATCCCCAATGCCGACAGTTGTGAGAGTAATAACAACAAAGTAGATGGCTTCCAGCGCAGTCCAGCCTTCAATGTGTTTGAAGATGACAGCTGGGATAGTGACAAAGACAATGCACCCCGCCAGGATGAAGAGTATCGTGGAGGTGACACGGATTTTGGTCTGACTAATCTGTCTATGTCTCTGCTGCAGATAAACACAGACAAAACATGTATTTTACACCTGATAAGCTACGAAAATATACATAAAAGGTCTAAAGCAATATAGTATCCAGACACTGGGTTACTTCTGTAAGTAACATGAAATCAAGTTATATCTTGTGCTAAAAAACAGCATATTCATCTCAAACCAGAACAAGACTTCAGTATCCTCTGGGGGACTAAAAAAAATCTTACCCTGAAAATTTGCTCCACCTTTAAAATGCTCTTAACAAATATGGTCCCTAGCTGATCACCAATACCAGCCAGGAGGAACCCAAACAAAGGAATCCCAAAAATGGCATACAGGATGCAGAAGATCTTTCCTCCCTCAGTGCTTGGTGCAATGTTCCCATAGCCTGCATATGTGGGTGTATAAGAAGCAAGAGGTTAATTCCCTTCAGCTAAGCCATAGAGCAGCTATTGATTCACTCTATAGAAACAACAACGTCATTAGGAAGAAAATTGTTGGGTTGCATTGAGAGACAGTGGCAGTAATTACAGACTGCTGAGATAAAAATAATGCAAGAGTGAGACAATAGGCAAACAGTTGCACTTCTAGCTCCAGAACAATACACTTTACATCTTTCCTTATCTCTTTATACAGCAGAAATAAATATGAATACATATGAATAACATGCATAGCAGCTTAATATATCAGTGATGTGTCTACCAAAACACAAAAATGCTTCTATCGTGTTTTCTGGATATTGTTGCTTTAAATCTGCAATCTTGGCTACTTCTATGCCAGAATCATGAACTTGGGTTTGATTTTTTACAGATATCAGATATTTAAAATGTGTTTTGAAAACAAAAAGGTGTGTCACCATACAATTGATTCCGGTTTTCGAAAAAGAGATTTCTCAGTGTTTTTGAAAGCTTAATCAATTGCTGCATTATATACAGTATGTTTAAGGTTAGTGAGAAGCTGCAGTGAGTTTTTCAGTACTAAAGCTATCCATAAAGTTGCATTACATAAAGTTATTAATTATGAGAACAACAAATCCTTTCAATTACTAGAGTAAGATGATATTTTTTAATCAAAACTAAATTATATTGCTACTCTTAAACAATACTTCAGATGAATGCTTTTTTTGACTACTAGTAATAATTTAATTGTTCAGTAATCTCAATGAATATTTAAAATAAATTATATTTAATCAACCAACGTTTAATTCGACTCGGAAGTACATTGAGGGTGACCCTCATTTACAACATAGCCCAGCAAGTTAAACAGGAATTAAAAAAAAAGTTAAAATAAAACAAAATCAGCAAGAAAAAAAGATTTCTAAAGAAAATAAAACAACTCAAATAAGAAAAAGGCATAAATGGTAATGCCCTATATAATGAAAACAAATAAAAAGTAAATAAAAGAACCAAATAAGACAATAAGCAATAAGAAAAATAAAAATCTTAAAAATAAAATGATTTTATAAAATAGTAAATAAAATACGACAGTAATAAGAATAACATCAAATAAAACAGTTGCCAAAATAAAAAATTGCCTTAAACACAGAATGAAAGAGGGTAGAGTGCACATAAAGACTAATTATTGGATTATTTTTATGATCTTTTTTGAAAGTTACAGAGACTTCCTTCTATATACCACCACTTTATTTACTTTTGTTAATTATTAACATTAAATATTATATTAACACATCTATGTTAATATTAAAATATTGATATGAAATAATTTTTCTGCAGCTATATAAAAAAAGGCTAAACATGTGTTTGAGATCTGGAAGACTTCGGTGAGAGTAAAACAATTCTACCTATTGTGGTAATGACTGTCCCAGCGAAGAAAAAGGCACTACCAAGGTCCCAGTGGCTGGAGTTATAGGACGTGTCTCCAATTGGACTCACACCAGCACTGACCGCATCTACTGCATGCTGAAGAGACAAAAGGTAACAAGTAGATACAACAAATGCATAAGAATCTTCTGCCTTACAGTTTAATTATTGCTTTGTGAATAACCTGTTTCCATCTATAACATCAAACAATACACTTCAGGGCCCTCAGGCCTGTCATTATTCTATCAATGCACAATACAAGCAACAGGAACATCTGGTACTGAAAACTCTGATTATGTAATACAGAGGAAGGTGGTCACATCAACATTGCAGATGTACCAGAGGACAGAAGAGGAAGAGAGCAGGACACAGCAGGCATATATCCGCATCCATCCTCTCTTTTTCCTGTGCTAAAGCTGCTTTGGCAACAGAAGGACCCCTCCTGCTCAGCAGCCAGGCTTAGATGCTCATTCGGTTTGAGGTTACATTTATTGGCTTCAGTGTGGTCATCCAATAAGTCGAGAAGAATACTACTCCCCGGCCTAATCTTAAACACATTATTCCTTGATGTTATTGCAGTGTTAAAGCAGAGGGCAAACAGACTATTTATTGAACCAATTATATGTATAATTTTTTTACACGCCTGTAGAAAATGTAAGCCCTACAGCTTCAATCAATATGTTTTATTGATTAAGTATACAGCACATATTGCTAGGTAATTGGTCTCCTAGTTTATTCATAAATCACAGATGTAGATCAAATTGACCACCGGCTGAAAGTGGAATGGAATTTAATACATTATTTTTCAATCTAAACAAGCAACAAGATCTGTGCATCGGTCTGCATTAATCCATGTAAGCCATTATACTGTATATGCTACATACGTAAAAAAGATGGTTCTTTAATGGTTAATTAGTAAAGGCAATGGTTCTGTTCAGTACCATGAGTTCTGTATAGAACCATTTCATGCTTAAATGCTTCTTTAGATTGATGGAGAATGTGTTGTATGTGGTTGTTCGAAAAAGTTCTACATAGCACCAAAAAGCATTCTTCTATTGTTATAAGCTTAATTCATGGCTCTAAATAAAACTATTGCCTTTACTGAAGAACCCTGGAATAACCATCTCTTTTAAGTGTGTAGAACAGTCATGTTGTCAGCCTTCAGGGCATATTATCCTATTCATGAACTTTGCAGAGCAGTACAAATCACTAATTAACAAGCATCACTGTTTGAATTTTATTCTTCATCTTTCATAAAAAGTCTTAAATATCAAGTGCTTTCCACATCAATGCCATTTGCATTGCGCTGTGACCAAATCAGGGCAGTAAAATCCCGACTGTCACTGCTTCCCACACACCTTCACTGCTGACTCTGCCAGAGAGCTATGCTTATGAAATATTTACGATGCCACATGTTCAAGTCAGTGGAAGCTGCTTTTTAGCACAGAAATGATGAGAAATCATTTGTGTATCCTTGTGTAAAACATTTGTGAATCTATTTTTCAGTGACACTGACCAATACAGAGTGTATGAGAACCGTCTTTGATTGCACTTATACAGCGTTTGGTTCTGATACTCATATAGTTACTTGTGATAACAGCATTTTTTTTCACAATCACTGTAACACTCCACAGAGCACCAGCTGCAAAGTATCGTCTTTGCTTTATGCTGCAGCTAACTGATGCTAAGTTTCCACTTAAACACGTACAAAAACAGACCAGAAATACTTTAGAAAAGTTCTGTAACAGAATATTTAAGCTGCGGCCTGTTTGGTCAGATTCTGAAGGAGTAAGACAGTAGGCCAACATCAAATTCTGAAGCTGCTGTCGCACCTTGGTGAGCTCAGCAGTTGTGATGGAGGAACAACTAAACAAACTGAGAAATTAGCCAGAAATTAACAAAATATAATTCGGCAAACAATTCAACTCCGAAATGCTTTTCATGCTGGCTGAAACAAAATGACATTCCAGTTAATCTGGCAAATACTGAAAAGGCTGAACCTGATATTGTTTTATGGCTCTTTCTGTAATGCAAAAGGCTGCTTTTTATGGTAGAAGGGACTGCCAATATTAAATCTACAGTGCAAGCAGAGGGATTATCACAGCCGTGATGTTATTCACAATATTACACCACCACCACCAAGTGTTCTACTGATTAAATCACTATGGTGGTCTGACTGTCTTTTTGTTTTTTCATGTATAGGCAGTCAAAGGTGCCATGCCCCACTTCCTTTATAGGCCACAAGCTACAATAATATGGCAGTGCAAAATTCTTAAAGATAAGCCCAAAGTGAAACTGAAGAGAGTTGCATCGTAATAGGCTAAGCTGGAATATTTAAAATGCACTGAAAACAATAATAATAATAATAATAATGTTGCAATGTAACATAGCATAGCAATAACACAGCAACGTAACCAAATTTTAAGTAATTAATTGTAATAAAATCTACATACTGTAATACAATGTTCTCCATATTGTTATTGTCAGAGTAAAACCATATTACCTTTTTTTTTGCTTTTTACATTTTTATATTATCTGAAATTATGAGCTGCGTTTTTACACTGTGTATAAAATGTCATAAAGAACTGACCAACAGAAATTATCCAAAATTACTTAAAACAAAATTTTGCTCGCCTTCATTTACACTGAAAATTCAGAAAATTGCTTATGAAACAGAACACAGCTTCTTCTAAGAGTGACTTTAAAAGGGCTTCAAACAGCACTGAGCAGAGAGTTGAATGTTAACGGTAACTTTCTGTCACTGCAGTAAGACTGAAAGGTCAAGTTAGCACTTAGCAGAAAAGCAGCCTCTGATTAGAAATACTTTGTTCGTTGTGAATCATCTCTCCACCACAGGACACAGGTAAAAAGAGGATTTTTTTTGTGCCAGCATCCTTGTGGGAAAACAGCAGGCAGGCGGGAGGTTTTGAGTCACCACTGTTCAAACCTCCTCAAAATCCGCTTTTTCATCCAACGCCCCCGTCAAGCAGAACAACACTGCATCACTCCAGCTGGTCTCAAACACGAGGGTGGGGAGAAGACAACATGACAAGCATGACAAAGCATCAAATTCAGGAGATACCAAGCATGCTGGAAACTATTTCATCTCACTAGGGTAGGCCTGGGCATCTAAAAACAACTGTCAGGATATTTTCTAGTTAAAAAATTGTGAGAATCCATCATATCAGTTTGCTGCAGCTTCAACTTACTTTCTAATCTATTTTGAGTTTTTATGCTTTGAACATCAAAACTTAATACTTAATAAAATTTACATATTAAATAATAATATGATGAGTAACCCAACATCTTTTGAAAATTACTTTATAAAAAAAAAAAAAAAAAAAAGTGGCTGGCTGAATGACAAAATTCAATCAGGCCACTGACAAAAATTCCTTTTCATGTTATGCTAATGACATGTATTTATAAACCTATTCAGAGGTGGGTAGTAACTAGTTACATTTACTTATGTACATGTACTTAACTAAAATATTGATTTTTACTCTCCTAAATTTACTTTTAGTTCTCCTAAACTGAGTAAAGCAATCTTTTTACTCCATTACATTTTAGTAATTCGTATTTAATTACCAATTCTATTTTTTTGTGTTTAATTTCAATATGTTTTGACAGTGGCAATATTTGTACTGCTTGGTAATTACAGTCTTACATATCTGACTTTGGAGCTTTGCATTTTAGACCAAAAAAATCCCAAGAGGAGAAGAACTGAGATGCACAATCTTCATTTCCTGTGCTGACAAATGCTGGATGTGGTAAGAAGTTCTACTGCAGCAGATTTTCGATCTGCTTCCTTTGCATTTCTAAACAAGCTGTTTTGAGGAAGGTACTTTTACTTGCTGTTTACTTTTTTGCAAGTATCAACACCTTTACTTGAGTACTTTAGGCTACTCTCCCCACCTCTGAACCTGATCATGAACAGTGTTAGTGTTTGTTTTGATGCTGCTTCAGTAGGTGCAGCCTCAGACAACAGTATTTGTTAACCACCATCTCTGAGGAACATCAGGCTGTTTTCATACCCAGCTCATTTTCTAAAGACCATGCTACAGTTTTGTTTTGTTTTTTTTGATATTGTATCTCTTTTATTTGGTTTGGATGTGGACTGCATGGGCTAAATAGGACTAAATTACATTGATCAAGTTGTTGATGCTTGGCCAAAAATATGCTCCACGATCAACGTGCCAAAATCGAACGCATATCATTATTTTATTGCTTGTCTCTCGTTATTTACAGCAGCTCGTGATGCAGGAACAATATGAGTGTTTTTGAAGAGTAACTTGTTAAAGCAGCAAATTGTGCAGACAGTACAGCAAAAATGTGCATGGGAAAAAATGTGCTCTGGTGTCGAATTCCCTCGTGAATTAGCACGGTTCACTTGTTTGGTGCTGCCTGAATACGGGTGGAGTCGCATGGCAAAACCGAACTAAAGAAAAAATCGGACAGGTCCACACCATCCAAGGCAGGTCCAAAAGCGCATCATGAAATGGAGATTCTGATTGGGCTCTGCTGCTGAATTTTGTTTTTTCGTGCTGGTCAGCCCTTCATGCAGTTCAGAGAAAGCAGAGATTTTTATGTGTCCTGAACTCAAAAAGTATTTTGAAAAGTGGTAAGTCAAATACCCGCTCGCCCCACTGGTTACGGAAGCCTTGACCTGTTGTTTTAGTAGATGTTACTGCAAACATGTATTCATGAGCTTCTTCTGGTGTAGATTTGTGGTGACTTGTGCAGTTATCGCGCCGCCCTGCTGGAGAAACTTGAGAAGTGACTTCGAAAGCCACGCACATGTGCTTTACATTTTAAAAAGCAAGTCGATTTCCTTTGTTATATGAAACATCTATACTCTGGAGTTCTGCTGTAGACACCTTTGAAAAACCATGTAGTATTTTAATTTCACATTTTACATAATCCAACCAACACCAGGACAAAATTTTACTCAGGTAATCTCATGCAGCACAGACAGTGGGGAATTCACCTTACCATGGCCTAACAGCTTTCAAAGCCCCCAGGATAACCTTGTGTTTTAATAGTAAAAGTGAATGAAACATTTTGTGTACATATTATTTGTTATCTTCTTCTGATCTAGAAGAGCCATGCTAGGTAAAGCATTGGGTTTGTACAGAAGGAAAGTACACTTGCAATGCTTTGGCTGAGAGCTGCCATTCGAAGTATGTTTCTGGTTTTACGGTGTGTAGCAGAGAGAACCAAAAGGCTTCACTCTCTCAATATAAAGTCTCAACGTAATATTTGGTTGTGATACCAGGAATGGAGTGTGCATGTGCTTGCGGTGCAGCAGTTGGTGATCTTGATATGATGGTGAGAAAACAACCTGTTACACATAACTGCCATCTTCCCACATCCTGTGGCTTACAGAATGACTGATGCATAGCCCTCTGGAACAGCTCTGGAGCAAGTAGACCACACAATAAATAACTAATTTCTCAGAATCTAGTCTCTAGAACACCCGAATTAACACCCTCCTCTACACAATTATGGCCACTGGCTTGATCACATGGTCTTAGGGGTGGAGGACACACCTTCAGTAAGGAAAGATGTATTGATGTCCAGAAGGTACCAAAATAAAGGCTTGTATGCTCCTCTGCTGAAAAGTCAGCATGAACCAACAATACACTATAACTAGAAGTGGGCCTATATGGTGAGCCCTAAGTGATGACCTAATGGCACCTATGGGACGATGAGAATAGAATACCTTCTGACCACCCATTCCCAGAAGTGACTCGATGAAGGCATTAATTGAACGCTCATCAGTTTTCCAGCAGTGGTTTGGGTCCATCTGCTTCCTGATCATTATGCCCTGGACATTTGTTTGACATGAGAAGAACTAACTCCGTCACAACCCACCGTTTGAGGAACTATTTTTGTAAATAAGATTTTCTTCACTTTTTTTAAATAAAATAAGTCTGATATGGTTTGTAAACATTGATTACAAAAATGTATTTGTTTAAAAACACATTAAGTCCATATGGAACCTGTGCTCCAAAAATCACCCATTTTGAGGTCATGTCACAAAAAACAATACATTTATGTTTATCCAACTATCCAGCCTATAGCAGTTTAACCTATTCTGTTTGGAATGCAAAATACAAAATAGCCAATCAGGACAGAGATCATTTACATATATGAGTTTTAAAGACACAGTAACAAAAATGTACGTAAAAAAACAAAAATGTAGGTTACAGTTTAAAGAACCCCCACATAATGTAAAGGTGTGGTGTGTAAAAGTTCTATTTAATAACAATTAAATATGTTTTTTTTCCAAAAACTATATATGAGAGCAAAGAAACATTTAGGAACTTTGATTTTTTTAAAAGTGCACCTGAAAACCTGAAAATACACTCCAGAAGTAACAGGCATATATGATTATTTAAAAAAATAAGAATAAGATGTAATAGTGTAACAATATTAAAGTTATGAATAACTTTTACTGTGACAGCTTACAAACATAGTCCAAACGAAAAGGCTTATTCTGCATTAAGGAGGTCAGGAAGGAAAAGCCGTTTAGAAAATTTGTGTGTGTGTGAGTGAATATTGTTTTCATTTCTGAGATTAGTCCACATGTGTGAGTTACCTCAGACACTCTCCCATTGAGGATAATAAAGGTATCCATCCCCAGCACACAGTTTTATATCAGTTTAACTGTAATTGGCCTATAATGGTTCCTCAGAATGTTACATAACAGGTAAGTCAGTCCAAGCTTCTAATTGTTTATATCTATTTCTCATCCTGAGGTCTCCTGTGCCATGACTATGATCGTTATATAAGAAGCACTGCTGGTACATTTGTGCCCAAAGTCAGGGTCAGCATATGTGAAGCGTCTATATAAATCATGGATAACAGAGCCATTCTTATCCTGAGGGATCACTTGTCAGTCTACATATGACATTGGTTATTTATTATAGCCCTGTGCTGGGTAAAGCATTAATAGCAGTGTTTTGGTGGGGAGCCCACAGGCATCTCACTATTCTCAGCTGGAGGACACTTAATAGGGTCCTCAGAGAATTTGCCTTTATATGTTTTATATTTACTGTGTGACAATTTTTTATCATTTTACAAAATAGATCAATGTGTCTATAAACTTTCAACATTCAATCAATATCACATTTGTATTATATTTTATTATGATATGACATTTTAACTTTAAAAATGTTACTGTTGTGCATACAGCATTGTGTGCTAAAAACAATTTATAAAATTATTGCCACTTCTTGTCATTGTTTGACATCAAAACAAATGGAAAAAAGTCAAAGCTGTCAATACAAATTGTAAACTGAACGTAAATGTAATTCATTGTGTAACGCACTGCGTGATTAAATACATAACTATGAAATTACATATGAATACCATAGCAAAATGAAAGTAATAACTCTCAACTTCTTAGGGTTAATCAAAGCCATTTAAGGTAAATTTTGGTTAAAAGTATTCTTGGAGCTAGGTGTTTTAATTCCTGATCTAACACATTTGGAGAGAAGGACATCTTGCAAGATCCACTGCCAATGAGCTTACCTTAATTAGGGCTTCAAGCTCCTCGTGGGACACACAGGGGTTCCTCTGGAGAAACAAGGCCTTCTCCTGGGTGATTGTGTTCTTTTGGTCGCTCTCAAAGGGCTGCTCCAATGCCTGGAACGCCAATCCACCCACCACCAGGTAGGCAACCACCACCACAAACACTGCCAGCACCGTCTTCCACTTCATGACAGAGTGGAGGGCTGAGCTGTCCGCTCCAGCGTCCATGTTGGGAACTATACTAGCTGAGCGGGAGGAGATAGACAGCCGTGGTAGAGGACAGTGGTCGTTTCCCTTTGGTTCACAGCCCACTGGGTTCTGTATAGCAGCCACGCTGGACTGGACCAGTGTGGCCTGCGCAGCAGCAGGCTGTGGCTTCTTTGGGGCGGCCATGTTCGTCTGAATCGCCACTGAAGAGAGGGAGTTAAGATTTATTCAGCTGATAACTGAGTGAATTACTGTTAATTCCACTCACTGAGAAAACCTTTACACCTAAAACTCCAAGACTTATTATTCAGTAACTATATGGAAAGCAACGCAAACTGACTGAACTATTTCGTAAGTTATAGATATGAGGAATAGAAGACTTGATCTTCCAGTAGTTCCACTTAAGGGTTTAAAGTGTCAGACCACACAAATAATAACTGATACAAAAGCAATATGGTGCAAATCTGGCTTTGCGCATTCTCTTATTGGCTTATGTGGTGTAATCCACTGTATGAAACTCATCCCTAACATGAAGGCCAGTTTCCCACAAGCATTATTCCTAAACCTAGACTAAAAACAATTTACAATAATTCACCATTGGCACAGCAGTTTCTTCCTAGACTAAACTTAATCCATGTCTGGGAAACAGGACCAAAATGTTCCATTTTGTTTCACAGGCAGTAACTATTTCATTCGCTGTATGTAAACCAACAATGCACAGCATTTCACTAGAGCAGTAAATTCAGTTTACCTACTAAAAGATAGCTGAGAGGACACCAGATAATCTCAGTGCGATCAATTCTGTAAATAGCATCTTCCACATGCCATAAAGTGTTGAGACAATTCATCAGTGTTAGCAGCCATAAATGTTCAGAGGGCTATTCCGGTTTATGTTTAGGCCGCAAAGTGAAGGATAGTTTACCTGGTCCAATCTTTGAAATTGAAATTGAATGTGAGATCAGGGCATATTTTTAGATACCTTAAATCACTTTGCAATCTTTTTAATAGGTGAGTGACCTTCACAAGAGAAAGACTAATTGCTATTCTGTATGGGTCACTGATTTTCAAATGAGGCATACCGTGAGCTATAATAGAATTTAGAGAGAAGGGTGGGGTGGGGTCACTCAAGGTGGAGGACAAAGCGAAGGAGCCGCCCATTTTTTTAGATTCTTACAAGATGCTCACTTGCAAGCCCCCCTGCCCAACCGAGGGGAGCTGTTTCCCTTTGTGGCGCACAATGGGGCGGAGTCTGGACAGCCAATGATGTAATGTTGAAGCCACAGAACTCTCACTACGTTTTGACACAGTAACCCAAGTAGCAATTGTACCGTGAAACTCTTAACAGTAAGCAGATCAGTTTTTACCGAGTAGTAAGAGTAGTTATACCAACACAAACTGCAGCATCTATTTTTTATAGCTCAAAATCACATATCTTTACTTAGGTGAGAAAACATTTCTTAATGCATCTTCTGTTTGTTTGTTTGTTTGTTACGTTGTTTTCTGACTTTTTGATATTTTAAGCTCAGCACATATTTTGTGCATTGCCTTGAAATGTGTGGTAAAACTGCCCTTAACATAAATACACTATGCCATTACTGTTTGTTACCTGATTATCAATTTGTGAAATTGAACAGCCACATAGAGTGACTCAAGGACAGCCGGGAAGAATAGCTGGCAAATGCTGCACAACGTCTCCCTCCCATGAGATATAAATCCTGTTAACTGGCACCTTAGCAAGTGTCCGACAAAGCCCAAAGCATAATGGAAAGATTCAATAATCAAAATGTTAAAGGTTAAGTCAGCACCTTCAGGCATGCATTCAATCACATTGTAGAAGTGTCACAATCCAAATACAAAAAAGGAAAATTCTGAGTATATTCCACACATTTTCATAAAAACACACCCCATATTTATTACATTCCTGTATTACATCAACAACATGGCACTCCAAAGCACTGATTTTTAGTGTAAGGATCTACAGATTTGGTCAGTAAAGACTTCTGCGTAGCATTTTCTGAAACTTTCTAACACTGCTGACACAAGTTCTTACCTATGACATCAGACACAACTTTAATTAACATGATCCACCAACCTCCACCACCATCACTCCCCTATCACTGATGCCAA
Organism: Piaractus mesopotamicus; assembly: GCA_023558415.1. NCBI lineage: Eukaryota > Metazoa > Chordata > Actinopteri > Characiformes > Serrasalmidae > Piaractus > Piaractus mesopotamicus. Next base: position 15,473 of record JAILXH010166840.1, read on the forward strand.
TTAACATTTTAAGCACCATTACTATAAAAAATTTATTTCAGGTATGTCCACTCTGTGGATTTACCCATAAGATTTACAAGTTCATGACAAGCAGCTTAAATATCCATGCAAATAACGTACTAACATTTTCTATAACTATACAGAGTTAAGTATGTCAAAAGGTAAAGAAGCTTGCATGCACAAAGAAAAGTTATTATACAAATAAAGAAAACCAAATAGCATAGAAAGATGCACCAGGCAACACAGACATGATTAATATAGTTTTAAATCATTATGCATATGATATCCTCTCGTAAACTGAAGAAACCATGAACACAATTTATAAATAAATACATAAATAAAACCGAGAAATTAAAATAAGAGAAATTAAAAACCCAACCTGTCTCGCACTCCCAGTTCACTTGTTTCCTTGGATTCTCAACTGGAAATTTCATTGTGACTCTTCCACAGAAAGGAATTTAGTCTATGATATTAAGTTGCTCTGAGTTGTTACATTTTTTTTAAACAAAAGAAAATTTATCTAGGCAGCTTCCCTTCCTGTTCTCTCTGCTCGTGTTCGGTAGCAAAAAGCTCTTATATTAGCTAAAAGGGTTAACACACGACCACCAGCCTGGGGTTATAATTTATTTATTTAATTTGTCCCACGCGTATTCAGACAGGCCCCACTGATTCGTCGGACTCCTCGCGTGTGTGAACTATTAGCCAATCGTATCGCAGGGTTTCGGATCACACTGGCCAATCCGCTTGCACGGGAGGCGGGCGCAGACGGAATACGGGTGGGGTAAAACTACAAACGCATGCGCACATAGTGCTTCTGCGGGGAGCGTGGTGGTACACGCCTCGTTACAACCGTTTGGTAATATCACTCTCAGGGCTGCACAATCACTTCATATAAGAACATACAACCTACATAACACCACAGTCACTGTGTTACTAAAAAGACTAATGACGCACAGCTATTTTACACTGATAAACGGGGTGGTG
>JAILXH010166872.1:7194-25277 GCA_023558415.1 Piaractus mesopotamicus
GCAGCTCGCTCCTGGTTTTGTAATTCATGCACATTTCAATTTGAGGTGCCTCCAAACAGACAGAATCAGCCTTTTATGGCTACTTATGGCTAGCTTTAGATGCTGCCGCTGGTAAAATTGGTTTCCAGTGACTGTATGTAGCCTCTGCCATTCACAGTTCACACTCTGACAAAACTAATTAAGCTATGTTCCTAACACATTCATTTTGAAGAATGAACATAAGCTAACAAAGATATTTTGTTTGCTTTTTTTGCTTGTGTTACTGATTACTCTTGATGTTAAAAGAGGAATTTGGGGTGGGTTTTAGAGCAGACGTGCCCTTGTTTGCCACAGACTTTGCCATAATCCAGCACCGAAAGCTTAAAAAGTTGTCCCTGGATGTGTACAACTGTTATGAGATCACATTTGGCCCCGCAAGACTAACTAATGAATTGGTCAGAAATTAATAAGTCGATTACGGCATTGCACCCGACCAGCTTACCTCGAGAAAAGCTTGCTTATAGCCCACAGCTTAATCTGTGCTCAGCATCTCTGATTGAGGTTGCAAACCCATCGTCATCTTGGGCCATCGTACGTATTTCTGCAGACAAATTGGACGGGACATGTGGATCCACATGCAATATTAGGGCTTAGGAGGTTGCTGGGAGGTTTGCATGTGTGTGTTATGTGTTGTAATTGATCATCCCTAACAGCCGCAGGCCGAAGGTTGAGCAGAGTTGATAAGACCATATCATCTGCAGCTTGCAGTCAGTGTTTGATGGCATGAGAGGCCCAATTAGAGCTGACAGGTGCTGGGCCACCTTTGCCCCTTTCTTTCCCTTTCTCTCGCTCAACTCCTCCTTCCCCTGAGAAAGACTTCACTGTACTTCATCTTCTCGTCCTGTTAGATGACTCACGCTCGGAAGGAGATTCTTCTTCTGAGATCTCTTCACAGAAGGACTCGGAATGGAGGGTGGAGTGAAAGCGGCTTTGATCTCCCGCCATCCTTTATGCTGGGGGCCACCAGAGTAACGGTGATTTCTGCCTTGGGCTACGCAAATGGAATGCACATCAATGCGACCAAGGCCGTATGATGCGGAGGGACAGTTCCCTGGAGCCGCTTTGTGTGTAAATCGCCACATTTTCTCTCCCGCTTTCTCTCAAAACTCAAACACGAGCACACCGGCACGCAAACTCCGAGTCACATTTATTTCTCACCACCCCTCAGGGCCTAATGTAACACATGGTTCGTCTGAAGACTGTTTTGCCTACGGCTCGCTTTATTTTCAGCAGACATCATGCAGCAGCCTGGCAGCCCGGCAGAGATAAACCTCCCACCACTCAAAGCTCATATTCTTTTCCATTCACACCCACTTCCTGACAGGCGCGTCTAAAGACGCGGTGACAAAATACAGGGAGCGTGAACTCTGAGGCAGACCTACAGATGAAGGGTTGCCGGCATTGAGGAAATAGCTTTTGTAAAGTGCCTGGCCCCCCCCTTCTCGACAAGCTCAGGAGATTTTCACTCTCAGTCAGTCAGTGAGAAGCTACTGTGCATGGCTGTGACAAAATGCAACTCTGCGAGCGATGAAAAATATGGCGCTTACAAAGGCTTTGCTAGAAAAGCGTTATTAGTCAAAGACGTACAAAGGGTGCTCTGTGTCTGTGGGGTATAATGGAAAAAAAACAAAACTGTTTAGAAGAATTGATGTGGAAATAAAGTGCAACCTTTCTGAATGCGAGTTTACATTTAAGCCTTTAGTCCTGAGGCATTTCTGTCTTTTAAACTACTGTTCACCTGTAATTACATCATTTCTCAATGCTGCCATCACATTTATTTTGATAAAGAGCATGAGCCAACAAGGCCAAATACGCATAGGAATAAGCTTGCACAGGAAAATAACAAATGCATAGAAATATATTTCACTTGACCTATATTGTTACACTGATTAAACAAATCCATAAAAACTATCGCAGCGTATCCAACAACAAAAGCAGCATGGTGCTTACTTTATGTAGTGATAGAATACATGGTACCACAACAAAAGCTCCAATACTACATGCTGGTCTATTTTACTATGACCAATGTGGACAAGCAAGCACACTAACTACTCTGGGGGCATATTTTTAGAATGTTAAAGGAGACAAAGACAAAGGCAGTGTTCAAAATAGCCTATTACACACTGCTTGAATACTGATTGTACTCAAAAGTGATGAGTAGTAAGTAAGTTAGCAACATGAACTTCTCCAGCACAGCAAAGATACCCGGATGATGTACTGATCTTGCCAAAATATTTCAGTATGTAGCCAAAGCTATCTTCAAGATATACTACATCCCCTAATGCCGCAATGAAAACCAGCTAGCTTTGGTTGCTAAACAATGATTGGAGGGTTAATAAAATGAGGAATGTCCTGGGATTGGACTGATTACCTCAGATGTTGATAGAGCCTAGTTTCTGGTCTGTTTTAGATTGAACATGGACATTTTGCAAGCTTATTATTAAGCTTCTTTTTTCTTAATGGAACATTTTTGTAAGCTCAGCTGGTAAAAGATATTACATATACATACTGACACATATTTTACCTTGGAACAGTTTCACAGTGACTCCCTTAGTAAAGATCCCTGGCATAAAACTGCTGCTGAATGAAATGCATTGGTCAGGCTACCATTCCCAGTCAGTGATGTACCAGAATGCCTATTTATATGTATATTGTTTTACAACACAATGTGTCTCACCATTATAAATCAAGACATGATTGGTTAATTCCACCGTCAGTTCCTAATTGTGTTGGTGGGTCAGCTCCTGAAGTCCTAACCAACAAGAGGGCAGGACTGGCTGTATTTATGTAAAGACACACATGGTACAAATTAAGAAATGAGGCTTTACTTAAAAAGGGCTTAGCGATACTCATAATGAAAAGACAGACTGGTCAAATCCTAAAAGGCCAAAATACAGAAAAAGACAAACATAACAAACAATATCAGGAATCAAAATCTGAAAGGGCAAAGACAAAAAAGCAAAGTCAAAAAGTCCAAAAACACGGTCAAGAAACACAGAAGGCAAAATACAGACAGAAACGCTCAGTAGCTCTACTGAGAGAAACAATACCTCTATGTCTATCTAATATTCTATGCTACAGCCCAGGCTTATATTCTATAGTTACATGACAAACATCACAGGTGCAACAAGTTAGTATTTGGGTGAACTGGAGTGTTGATTGATGGTTCCTGGAAGTTCATTGGTCATGTGATCTCCCAGAGAGTTCTGGGAAATGGAGTCTTTGCAGACGTCAGAGCCAGGAAGATGAGTGACAGTTTACCTATACCACAAAAAAAAAAATCTTAACTACACACTTTCCTTGTGGGCATTTCAAGCGTTTAACCTTTTTGTTTCCAAACAAAACTTAACAATGAAATAAGAGTAAAACACAGCAATGCTTACAGAGTCTAAATACAACATAAATACAGCCGAATGAAGGAAACACCACGCATGTGTGACAGAAATCATTATGCCTTTTGTGAATGTCTAGAAGGGCCTGGGGGTTCCCCACTGCTTTACTGCATACTCACATTAGGAGTAGCCAGTGCAATATTCAATCTACAGTATATATTGGTGCGGTATGCAGTGCACAGTACATTGTATGTTATTTCAGACACAATCCTTGACTTTGATGTGGTTAATCAAAGAATAAGTAAAATTGATTTGGATAGACAAGTTAGAAAAGATAGGAAATTCAATTAACATTTCATGCTTTTTATATACCTTGTCAGGTTGTTCGGAGCTGATAGTCCTTCATAGATATGTATAGATTGGATTTATTCCTGGCCAACAGTTTATTTTGGTCTGACCAGTTCTTTAATGTCTGGGAGTGCGATAGCAATTAAAAGGATGATGAAAAGAATACACTCTCTTGCAGTAGTTGCTATGATTGCTTTACTCGTCACTGTTTCTGAGCAGCAGCTCAGATTATCTCTTTGAATTTCTGTCATGTTCTTGGTCGGTTATTTCTCTGTCCATTTCTTTCTTCTCCTGACCTTGGCACTGCCCTGTCAGCAAGCTCCCCATCCCAATTATCACCCCTCCAGCAGGATAGAAGAAGACCTGCTCTGTTTCAGCAATTAGTATCACCTCTGCCGGCTCCTTACCTCAATGTGCCAACACCTCCGGAGACCACCCTTTCCTACTTCTTTTCACACAGACAGGGCTGAAGCAAGGCCAAGGAGAGCTAATCTCACAATGGTTTATGATCTGGGACATAAAGCAGGAATTCAGATATGTTCAGGGTGTATTAGTTGGTTATGTCAGGAGGAATGAAAGTGTTTACATTAACTGCATTCTTACGATTGAAGATGCCAAAAAGGGTTCTTTGGAGTGACGCCATAGAACAGGGCTGGGGAACTGAGGGTCTAGCATGAGGGTCTAGCACAGTCCAGCACAGTTTGGTGATGGTCGAGTCAGGCACGCTTGAGTAAAAAAATCACCAGAATGGGCAGGAATCAGGAGCTCCAGGATCGGCGTTTCCCATACCTGCCATAGAATAACCCATGTTGATTTCCTTAAAAACATTCATGAGATGGGGGAGCAGAGGCTGAGAGAAAAAAATGGACTACGTGAACATGAGTTCAGCTTTAATCTATCCACAGCACACTGCAGAAACTCTCATCAAGAGAGACGATTTATTCATGTTTCAGAAGAAGCCAAATATAATGTTAAAAGTTTTTCCCAAGGCTTTAAAACTGCCCAAGCAAGGATCTGAACCCCAATTTCCAGGCTACAATGCTGTAATGTTACCCACTATGCCAATTACTTTAAACCAGTGAGCTATAACTCTGTCAGAGCAGAGAGAAATAACAAAAAACATGGTTTGGCAAGTTATTAGCACCCCTTACATTTTGTTCAGATGTTGCTGTGAGGTGCTGTAAGAGGTCAGAGATACTGTGAATCAATCCCCACAGGTTGTTGGTACTGCACCAGAAGGGGCACCCAAGAACGATGAGGTGGTATGAACTCAGCCGACTCTTGAGCTGTATTTCTGGGCCAAGGCTGATTGAGCTGAAACAGACCTTGACGAATGGCACGCGTATACAGTCTGGGAGCAAAAGGGCAAGCGCTCAATCCCCCCCTTGAGGTCTATCTATGCCTGTGTGGAAGCATGTTTCTACATGAGATATGTTAGTATGCAGAACAGTTTAAAGTTCAAAGAAGCTCCACGGAATGTCAAGATTTTATACCGATTATGCAAAGTTTGGTTCCACTTTAAATTGTCTTTATAATAACTCTGTAGTTACACAGTAATAACACACCAACACACTGTACTACTGGTGATATAATCACTACAGATGCATTGCAGTAGTGCAGCTTATGTAAATACATGTGCCACCTTCAGTTTTTACTCATGTTATTACACATGTATCTTGATAATTGTGTAATAATTGTGCTACCTGTCATCAGGAGATATTTGAGATTTGTTTCATAGAAAACATTTTCATTTACTATTATATAATTTGGCAATGTGCTTCTGTGTATTTTCTTAACCAAGTGATTCCTAACCGTGGTTGTAGAAAACCCTGGTCCCTCACATTTTAGAGTTTTCCTGCTCTAACACACTCACTCAAAACCAGGAAAGGCCAAAATACACATGAAAAGGGTACTCCCAGACCAAGGTTCGGAAAACAGTACACTTTAGGCTTACACAATTTTCCACTTATCCCACATGTAGTTCATCAGCCAAGACTTGTTTGTGTCCAAATATCACTGATGCTACATGGCTAACACTTTTAACAAACACTCCCCAGATAGCAGAACAACATTAAACAGAGTAGCATTTGTCCATTATGGATTTTCCATCAAATCATCATTTTATTCGAGGTTAAAAATTCAATGTTAATGTTGTGTTAGATCAACGTTAAACTATTAATAAAATTGTTAGATCCTGAAGTTGGCCACAGAGCTATTGAATACACATTCATTTATATCTGACTGCAAGATAAAACTCACCAGCTCATAACGTTGGCAGTATTGACATCGAATATACATAGATTTATAGATTGTGAGACCATGTGGTTGGCCCTCCAGCATGGTCTCGCACATCCTGCACCTCAAGTCCTCCTCGCAGCTCACTGCTGTCTCTCTAAGAAGTAAAAAATTTTAAAATCCTTAACATAATTTTAAAGATTTCAAGAGTTCAGAATTCAATATATGCAATATTTACTTACTGTGGCAACTTTTGCTACTATTGCAAAATTCTACTCCTGGCTGTTCATACTAGCTATGCTACCTAGTGAAAATTGGCTATATGATGGTCATTTATTGAGCTGGGAAATGTGGCTGTCTGCATTTGAAATGATATAGAGCAAAGAGAAATATTCTTACTTCTATGCATCTTGTAACAACTGGTTAAAACAGCTTGATTACCTGCCATTATTTTTTAGCAAACCCAAGGAAAATATCATGAAGTAAGTCAGTTATCTGGCGTTTATCAATTACTGAGAGCTTAATTATGTGACAACTTTGAAAAGTTCTTCTTAAAGTGTTTTCTTGTTATCTTGTTGTTAAATAAATCTGACTAGAAAAACTAAAGGAAAGTTATAGCGTGTGTCTTGGTCCAGCTGGTTCTTTAAGAAATAATCTTTGCTGGGTGAAGCATGAAGGCTTTGACAATGTTTTACTGTAGTAATACAATTTTACTGTAGTAATAAGAGCTGAAAACTATTGCGGTAGCTTTGGAGTTCCGTTGAATTGTTGTTAAACTTTCAAGTAGTTTCAACTTTTGTTGTTTCAATATTTAATCGGGCTCCAAAAGTGTTAAGAATCAGCATTACTCTAGAATGTTGATGTTAACATTGATGCTTTAATGTTGTTTTAACACAATCATTAGTTACCCAAATCTTTTTTGTAAATACATCCCCAAAAGTTCTCTCCACCTTCTCAAACCTCATCCAGATCTTCGTTAAGGTTGCATAGATTTGTCAATATGATTTAGGACGCAATATGTTTTACTATGAGCTATAAAAATGAACAAAACTTCACTGTACAGATGAACACAGCAGGCAGCCACTTTAGACAACAGGAGTTGTAGCACCCATATGCCTGCAGTTGTAGCAGTGCTACAGAGATTATGTTACTGTTTGTAAGTGATGTTTAAGCTTGAATTTACAGAAGATACATGTTTGTAAACAGAATTCACAAATGTAATCTAGTGTCCATATGCCTGCATGATGTGTGCTTACACCATTGTAAAACAGCTGCCTGCTGAGCTCAGCTACACAATGACGTTTTGTTCATTTTTCTAGCTCACAGTAAGTCATATCATGTCCTAAACAACATCAACAAGTCTGTGCACCCTTAATAAAGACCTAGATGCAGTTAGTGTATGTTGAGAGAAGTTGGATGTATTTAAAAAAAAAAATCATTGTCTATTGACTTCTGACATTTGTTAACCACAATAGCAATTAAAGAAGCAAAATTTGGACACCAAACGTGTCTTGGTTGATCGACTACATCTGGAGTAAATGGAAAACTGTGCAAATTTGACTGTTCACAGAACCATTTTTCTGGACTCATACTTAATAGATTATATTGCATTGCTTTATTTGTTATGTTTTACAAAGAAAATATCAAGTAAATTCAAAGAATGTCTTTACAGGTGACCTCAGTCTCACATTCAGCAGGCTGTTTCTGATGCAGTGCCACCTTAGAGCTTTCGCAATCTTGTAACAATGAGCCCCGTCTTCACAATGTGGTTGTTACAAACACAATGATCAGGGAGCAATTTGATGCTTTTTGGTTTCGTCGAGCTCCCGCCTTGTGCAATACCAAAACAAATGACATTTTAAGCAGTGAGGAGGAGGAGGAGGGTGAGCCTCTTCTATGGTGTGTAAACAAATGCTGACACCTTTCATTCAACTTAATGGCAGGGCTAGGTAGAGGTATGAAACTGGTTTTCCATTAAATATATGTACAGAGTGCCGCATGTCATTGGTTAAACTCATTTGACCTCAGCAAATCATATATTGAATCTGAATGTGACATTTGCATTCTTTCAAGACCAAAGACGTGTTAGTGTCAGTAAAGCAGGCCATCATGAGGCTAAAAGAATGTGTTTAGTTGTGAAGAAGGAATGTTGCATGGATCGAGAATGTTGATGTATTTTAGTCAGTCATCAACTGAAAAAAACTGCAATCAAGTACTAAACGAAATGATAAAAGATGGTCATTTTTCCAATTGCTTATGAATTGCTTAAGATGGGTGGCTATGTATTAAATGGGCAATGACATTCTATGCTTTAACCACATAGTCATAGCATCCATGTCCAATGTGTCCATCACTGGCCAATTAATTACGAACTGCACTTTAAAGGATGGGAAGCTGCCTGGGTACTGAATGTACTGTGACAGCTGATGCACAAATAAAGTGATTTTCAGAGTTCAGGCCTTCTGCATTAACAAATTAGAGACTTTAATCTCTTTAAGACCTTTAAAGACTATTTGATCTCTTTTCCATCATGGCATGCATTAACTTCATAAAACTTCATCAGAGTTTTACCTGCATCCTTATTTTTAGATTTTATGGTAATATTATTTGGTTAAAATGAGTTTAATTCCAACATGCTGTCCATCCATTTGAAGCAATTTTGGATTTTGGAAGAATAACAACAGAAAAATAATGGAAAACACATTACCTTGGGCTACTATTCGGAAACAATGTGTAGCCACAGCCAGCGCACAAAGACATATTACCTGGTGAAAAGAACACGAAACCTGAACCTGTTAAATCTAGTGGTCCATAATGATATTAGTGTCCATCTCAGGGGAGTCTTTAGGTTTCACAGTTGCTTCATGTGGTTGTAAAATGGCCAAAAAGCATGAGGCCTGTTTACCTGTGCCTGTGGTGCACCTTTTCTATTATTATTTAATATTCCAAGACGATAATATCCCCATCGGCTCTCACACACACTGCAAAACAAATTCAAGATTGCTTTCACAAACACCAAGATGAAGTCAAATGCCTCCAATGGCCCCACCAGATTTAAACATCCTTGCATCTTTATTGGCAGTTATGGCCAATAATGTGCAAAGTAAATGTCCATCTCTTTCACCCTTTCAAGAACTGGAAACATTTGCTCTTGAGGAATGATGCCACATCCAACTGCACACTTCAGGATTTATACAACACTAATCCAAGAAAGACGCCCTCTTATGCCTGTTCACATCAACATAACACTCAGCTGAATAGCTCTTTGTCCTTTCACAGCTGATTGATGAATGTGACAAATAAGAAAGGGTGTCAAGCTGTTCCAACAACATATTGTTTCAATTGTTAAGGGTGTTGATATTATAGTTATAGTAGTTCGGTAGCAGCTATAGTTATTTATATTTCATTGTAAATGTACCCTTGTGTGACATATCACAGCTTTATGCAATGATTTATTTATTGGTTTCGTGTTTGACATAACTAGGCTATAGTTTTTGGGAGTGTGGGGAGGGGTTTATACTTTAAATGACAGGAGGAGACTCAGAGTTGGGGATTCACTTTATTTCTGAAACTGGTGCCCAGTGAGAGGTTGGGAACCGCATGATGGACGGCCTGTTTGAAAGCAAATGCGCGAGTGAAAGAAAAGGGGACATTTACATTCTTTCTTATCCTCCTGACCTCACTGTGTGGTGTTCTGAACTCGTGTCTAGTTGTATGTTCAGTTAATCTGTCCTTAACCTGGGCTTTAATTGTTATTTTGCACATTTATGTGTTAAATGCTAAAGAAGCTTCAAAATCAGAACTTTTCTTATTCTCTGTTTGGTAAACATGTTTCAGAATCTTTGGTGTCTGAATTTTGCTGCTTAAGGCCCTTAACATTCCAGGTTTATTTAATACAAAGGCTTATTATTTAGTAACTACAGGGACTTCAAATGCAAATGAATGGAGCTATTCCTAGGTTATAGAAGTGTGTAATAAAACTTTGGGCCTGCCGCCGTGCCCATGGCTGGGTACAAGATTCATTTTTCACTGCAGCTGATGTAGCTAACAAGTTATGGACGTTTATTACCAGAAATTAGCCTCTTTCAAACAGCAAGCCAAATCATCATACACTTCTCTCAAATCTTGTTGGGTTGTTAAATATTCCAGATAGATTTTTTTATGTGGCATATTGTACAACTTTTACGAGACAAACAGAACAAAAGTACAGGTAAAATTTATGCTTCAAGATGGCAGCTACTAGTGTTTTTAAAATGCTGTGTGCAAACTATGTCCAAAAAATGTCTTTGCCGATTGACCACATTTGGAGTATGGGTAAAATTGTATAAAGATGCATAAAGATGCAGACAAGTGAACTGAGAAAACACAGCACAGTTCAAGATGGAACATGGCAGTTGCCACATTTGTTTGGGGCATCTGAAACGAGGGCACTTTCAGAACGTATACAGAGCTGCACCGGGCCTAACACAATTACATATGTTCACACTTCTGTATTCAATGCGGCGGAAATCATCATAGCAGGGAAAACTTCATAGCAGTGGTGACGTTTACAAATAATTATATAGACCTCCTTTATAATGTCTGAGACGAGTTGCCTATTTTTGTATCTTTATTAAAATATGTATTTAATTTTTCCACAAAAGACATTGTTAATTTGGTGGAGCAATTTTTATTTTTTTTTCAGAAAGAAGCAAGCTTGGCAAGGTCTACATTAAAAGTAGGTTACTGAGCCTGCTGCTTCAGCTCTGTATAGGCGAGAAGTACGGGTTCAAACAAGGTAAAAAGCTTCTGTGAGAAAATGTGATATGAGAAATAAAAACTGGTGGTGTTACCTTAGTTAGCTGACAATAAGTAGAAGAGCCAGTGAACTGTGTGAACTTGCTGTATGGTTATGTGGGGTGATTGTGTTGATTGGTATGTTTTGATGTTGTTCCACAGTAAATATTAATTAAACATTGTCATGTTGGCTAGCTGTTGTGGTTATTTACAGTACTGAACACGGCAAAAAAAAATATTGACATTAGATATAAAAATAAATTAGATATAATATAAAAAATGTAAAGTTAAATCATCAACTTTACTCCCAACCTGCACAACACTGACTATGTTCTAGTAAACATTACACAGCTAACCTGGGCTAAACTTGTTGGTTAACCTTTCATGAGATACTTAATTTGCCTTCAGAGTCATGCAGGTAATTTTGGAAGAAAAGCTTGTAGACCTTGTCAAGTTTGCTCTCTGGAAACTGTTCCCCCAAACATGTGACATCTTTTGAGAAAAAAATAGATAATAGCTTAATAAAGGCAGAAAACAAGTTTACAAAGTTATTTATATCAAGGACATTATAAAAGAGAACTTGTATACATTCTTATTTTCTTATTATCTTTGCTGCAGACATAAAAACTCTATTATAATCTATTGTAAGTCCAAGAAGGATAAGTGTGTAATCTACTGACTGCTTTCTTGGTCATCATGGGTGAGTTAGGGTGCACAACAGGCCTAATACCTGATGACTTTATGACCATAAACATTGACATATAGAACGATGATATGGACAGCTTAAAGTCATATGTCCCCAAATGTTCTCTTTATGCAGCTATTAGTGTGTTTTGTAGGTGCTTCAAAAATATCTAAAATGTATATTTTATATGTGACCTGTCCAGCGTATTTCCTGCATAAGTGGCTTAGAAAACTGATGAATGGATGGATATATTACATTGTTTTTCAAATACGTACCATACAAAACTGCAGTAACTACAAGATTTGTTGGTGTGACATAACCTAAATCCACAAGGGTGCACTCAGAGTAAAGAGAGTGGCTGTGCTGAAAGCAAAAGGACGCCGATTGTAGTGAAAGACAATCTGTAACTAGTGTGAGTGGTTAAGTAATGTTAGGTGTGTAGCAGCTTAGCCGTGCAGTTAAACTAGCAGCTCACCTCATTACCTTCTAAATATCACATGATAATACACTTGCAATCCTTAAAACATCTACATTTGGGGCACTGGCTCAGGGCTCACTGGCTCAATGCCCTTGCATTTGAAGCAGATTATTTGGTTACCTGATATGAGGATGTTTTTCTGTCTGTTAGCATTATTCAGCTTATAAACTAAATATGTTGCTTCATTCAGAATGACAGAGTTGCTAAGAAAGCGTTTGGTTGTTTGAATACATTTTAACACGATTTAAAGCTAAAAAAATCATAGTTTTGTTTGCCTATGGTCAACAGTGGCATGTTTTTCCTTCCGTTTGGTAGTCAATGTTTGTAATAATGCTGCTAACAAATTGGCCTGGAACATACTAGGAGCTGCAGTAGATATAGCTTAAACATTCAGATAGACATTGTGTACATTTGAATTGGCATTTTTTCGTTGGATTTGAGAAATATTCACACGTCAAATTTAATTTTGACAGCCCAAGACCAAAGCAAGTATTTTTCTTGAACACACTGCCAAATATACTTCTTCTTCTTATAATTTTGCCATCATTTTTGCTTGAGAAACCCAGTGTTTCAAAGATAACCCTTATATAGGGATGCTGCTTGCAAGGAAATGAGCAGTGAAAGAAGAATTACTTTCTCTCCTAACAAAACGACATTTAAGAAGTAAAACGGAACTGGTAGCTGCTTAAATGATCAGTTTTCCCCAAGAGGGTTTGCAATCGTAGCTCATAACAGGGTGCCTCAAAGCCTTGAATAGTAATTGGTACTAAAGTCCACAAAAACATTGTTTTTGGTGGCAAAATGTGTTGTTTAGAGCCATGTACATTTTTTTTACTCCTTGTGGGAGTGAATGTGCTTGCAACCCATAACTACGCTCCTCCGTCTGTCCTTTAAATCATGAAATTAAGCTGTCGCTCTGGCTCCTGCCTGTCAGACTGCATGCTAAATGGGGCAGACTGGAAGGCCTGATCTGCCATAAAGGCGTTTTCTCTCTGCACTCTCTTGGCGAGTTAATGTGGGTTCCGGAGTATCAGGGTGCACTGATGTCTCTGCCAGGCCAGCGGCCGTCAATCCAGTAGATTCTGACACACGAGAGGGTGCTCAATTACATCCTGCAGGCAGGACCCCTCCACTTAAGGGATATTACTAATGAAAGAGATGAAATGCGGAAGTGGAGTCGAGCGGAGCCTTGCAAACTCTGCAATTATGATTCCTGTGGCAGACCAATTTGAGCTCATTTGTCAGGATGGAGGACAGGGGGCTGCCTCTTATTCTGGGGATTGTGTGAACATTTGTAGAAGCGCACAATTTCCCTTTGCCAGTCTATTATTTCTCAGAGGCAGCACACAATTATGTTGGAAACCGTAGGCTTTACTATACTGCTGACAATACTGCCTACTGTACATTGTTTGTTATATTATTCTATGTATTTGTATTTACCTTTATTTTCAATCCTCCAGCCTTCATCTAGTGTAATTTTTATTTATTTATGTTTTATTTATTTAGCCCATAGCATAGCCTAATGCGTCTCCAGTAGCCCGTTTCCGCAGGCCCTCTAGTGAATGGAAATCAGCACTAATATTTTTAATTCATGTAAACAAACAAGATAAAATCCTCCATAGCTCTTTCATCAGATTAACTCGGACACTGACGGCTTTCTGTGTACAAACTGTTGTGACTCTTTGTTGAGCTGCTAGGGAGCAATGAGGGATGAAAAGAGAGGAGTTTGAACCCCCTGCTGTGAAAAACAGTTCACCCCTCTCCACAAAGATGGCCGTGCCGAGACAAAGCACGAGTAAACTGCGCTATGGCTACTGTGAAAAGGGTTTAAGGTGTCACAATAAACATTCATAAACATCCATGTCCAGCAGGTTAATACACTATGTGGCCAGAAGTATGTGGACACCTGATGCCCTGCTATGTGAGTTTGCATGGTCTACCGCTTTGTAGCTGAGCCGTTGTCGCTCCTAGACATTTCCATTTCACAGTCACAGTTGACTGGGGCAGACCTAGCAGGACAGAAATATCATGAAATGACCTGTGTAAAAGGTGGCATCCTACGACAGTTCCAGGTTTAAATTCATTGAGCTTATTAATACGACCCATTCCACTGCCAGTGTTTGTCTATGGTGATTGCATGGCTATGCGCTTGATTTTACACACCTGCTAGCAATGAATGTGACTGACGCATAAACTCAGTTTATGAGTTTTCACATACTTTTTCACATACTTTTGGTTTTATAGTGTATACTTATATAGAGATAATAAACTTCCTCTTTAGATAGAAATATTCTTTAAGGTTTTAATATACATCAGCGGATGTTGTTACACACAAAAGTGGCAGTTGTACAAAATATCAAAAAATTATGCAATTTTCACTTTATTCTAAATGTAACAATAGGATGTGTTTATGAAGTTCGCTTCTGTAATGAAATGAGGCCCTGAGGCTGTTGTGGCTAACAATTAAAGGAAACTTATGTGTACAGATTAGCATTGTGCAAACTGCATGTCTAGATAATTTTACTTCTCCTAAACCAAATAAGCCCAAATAGAACTGGTTATCTTGCTTGTGACACTTTATGAAGAAAGGGTTGCACAGACTAGTTGACTAGTTGATTTGTCAACTTTACTGCTCAGCAAAGACGCTTTAAGCTTGCTGTCAACTAGTTGCTGATCACGTGATTATGACATTAGCAATACGGGTGCCTCTTAGAAGACAACGGGTGAGGAGCCTGGTAATTTTAGAGTCCATATCTCTGGTTTCCTGAAGGCTAGCAGTGCAACGCCAGGGCTCACTGGAAAGGACACATCATGCTCTCTCAATCTATGGATTTGTTTTAACAGTTCTCCGATCTATGTTGATCTACAGTGCTTCAACAATCAGATATTGAAATTATTATCTCTGGTATTCTAAAGACTACAGTCCCGTGTCATTGGAGAGGAGGCATAATGTCCTATAATCCTGTGAAGTTTGAAGTCTGTTATTCTTATTTTCACCAAGTTATGGCAAAATTTTTATGGCTCTAAGTTTCTCTGGCTCTCCAGACATCCGCCGCAGGCGAGCGTCTCGGCAAGGCTGCCAAGGGTGCGCCTAAGTGGCATACAAATTTGTGAGATTCTTTAAAAATGGACAAATAGAAAAAGTGTTGTCTTCATCCAAGCTAAGTACCTGCTACTAATGTTTTATCTATGCAATGTACCTTTGTCTGATTTTTAATAGACCTATATTGCCAGAAAACACATAAGAAAGTCCTTTAGAAATGAGGTAATTTAACACATTGTGAATGGAGGTGAGTTTGGCTGTTTTTATTGTCCAGTTTGCACAATGCAAATTGGCAGACATAAGCTTACATTAGCTTTATTAGCCTTGGGTGTAAATTTAAATGTATGTAAAATAATCTTAAATCTTTCGCTTACTGTAAATTGTCAGAATTTTGAATGTTGTTCCAACTTGACAGGGTGTTTAGGCAGCTGCATCAGTCCCAGCATCAGGAAACAGGAATGAAGCTTGGACCGTGAGCGACAGTTATATCAGTCTGTGTGGATAAAGGGTAGAGAAATCATGAGGAAATCTACTGATAGAGATGTATTAGGTGTGGTTTTTAGTCTGCAGGTTGCAAAAGCAGGCCAACTCAACCCCTGATAATGAGGAACTGGAAGTTTGCCACTGACTGCTGCACAATATTAATAGATATCTTAAGCTATATTTGAAAATAAATATAAATCCTTGGCTGTCATTTTGTTTCTCAGCTTGTTAATATAGATTTTAAAGCTGATGTCTTGATCTTGTGGAAGATTGTGGCTGCTAATGATTATCATTGATAGACCAGATCTTCTTTTTTTTCACATAAATCCTGGAGTTTAATAAAAGTCCTTAGCATTGAGTTTTTGACTGGAGTTCCTTTTTGAATTTGCACTGATGTCACTGCCAACATTTAATAATCTGTCTCTTCAAGAAAGGCTTAAGATGAAGGGAATATATGAAACAGAGAAGCGCTCTCTCTTGCATCAATTTGTACATAAAATGCTTTGGCTGAATTATGACATATTTGGGAAGAAATGGCAGTCTTAAGAGCGAAGACTCTCATCCACTGGGAATGCCACTGTAGTGGAACATCTTTTTATGATGAAGGAGTAATAACCTATAAAGCACTTAAGATGTTCTGCCTTCTCTATAATTCATGGACTAGCTTGACATTTCAGTTTAGATAGATAGATAGATAGATAGATAGACAGATAACCTTTAGTTAAGCAGGGTGGCCCACTGAGATCTCAAGCCTCTTTTGCAGTGGGGCCGGTTAATGCAAATTACATGCAACTGTAAAAACAATAATGGTAACTGTAAAATAACACAACTTCTTATAAAAAAGAATAATAAAAATTATTTTAAAACAATAAAACTGCATATTTAACCCTCTGGGGTCACCGAATGCCCCGGCAAGTCAAATTAGATGTTTCTGTTAATATCTTTGCGAAATATAGTGCAGAAATACAGTTCTTGGATCTGTAGAGTCGCCCTTTACATTCCATCTTATTGCAAGATCATATGTGACTCACATCCAGAATTATGAGCCCATGAAGACAAGTTGAGGAAATCCCTAAGTGTAATGATGTTGGAAACCCTTCATTTTTTTATTCAGTTGCCTCGGACACAGATGTGAAATTGTGTGTAAAAAGTTTGCATCTGCTGAAGTTGCTGCACCGGTTTTGGAAAGTAGTGATGAGGAGAACATTAATGTACCATTTAATTCATCCATTCCACTACTTTTGTGGACCTAAGCCTTTGCTAAACCCATCTGAAGCACCAAAACAATTCATCCACATGAGTAAAGCTTTGTTTTCACAGGAGATATTAAGAATTTCTAATACCGGACTTACATTTTTCAGCTTTAGGGCCAAATTATCTCGGAACCTTTTGATATATAACGCGCGTATCACGTCATATGCAAGTACCTTTAAAGGCGCATTTAAGAATATATGCAAAAATCAAGAAAATGCCCTCATACATCGACCATGACCACCTCATAACAACTGAATTCTATATTAATATGCTAAGTCAGTAAAACCATTGTGGTGTGAATGGAATGTTGTGATCACCAAGTCGACCACCAAGTGTATTGACAAATGAAGTAAGAACTGTATTTGTATAAACTAAGGGGCTAACAATTTATTTTCTTAACAACTGGGCAAAAAGATAGCAGTTTAAACTATATTGTCATGACACAGGAAATTGCTTTGAAACAAAAATTAGCATTATAGTTGCTGAGGTAAATTAGTGAGCAAAAGCTACTTACAGGGAGTATCTTTCTGCATTAAACACTGCTTTATCATGATCATTATTACATTACAGAAAAAAACTAATAATTAAGCAAAAAGCCTTGAGAGGTCATGCATTACTGTGATTTTATCACCCTTCCTCATGATAAAATCACAGTAATGCATGACCTCTCATGGCTTTTTGCCTAATTATGTAACAGTCATTTCATGATTTGTTTTTTTTTCCGCCCTTGAGTGGCTTACTGCTTGCATAAAATGGCAGACAGCATAAAATATGAAAAATACACAAGTTTTATGTAAATTTAAGTTATTATAATTAATAATTGCCATAACAAGTATTCCACTAAGAAATGTAGTTCCTAGAGTATGGTACTGTTCCCAAGCAACCATGGACTACTGAATCAGGAGAAGAATGTTCAGTCACCCATCGCTGTATATTATATATTCAGCCTGGGTTTGATGCTAATCAAGGCAGGAATGACTAAAACAAAGACATTTGGAGCATGTAAGCCATTCAAGTGACATTCTTTGGTCTTTCATATTTTATATATTGTCATTAGTAGCCATGGCAGATTTTGTTTAGTAATATAACAGTGTCATGTTAACATTGCTGGTAATTGTCATGAAAGACAAAATATACATAATGTTTAATATCTTAAGAACTCATAACAGCATATGGCATCATGTTTATGGCATGGCTATGTCATTGTTATGTAGCAGACTTCAAGTAAAGTGTTACCAAACTGTTTGGTGCAATTGTTATTAGCCATTTGATAAAAGCAATAAGCCAGTAAAGATGATTTTACAACGGGTAAGGGGTTTTGGGCACTCCACTCCACATCAGACACCCAGTACTTGTGATAGAATCACAATAATGCACAGGCAGTTGTGGCTTATTGTTTTATTGTTGTGA
>JAILXH010166987.1:10457-21747 GCA_023558415.1 Piaractus mesopotamicus
AAGACACAGGGATTGCTGCACATGACCTACTCTTCCCTCCAGCTCTCTCTGTTTCCAGCAGGGCTCTAAAAATCAGCCTTGGCCATTGTTCAGCGCAGTCACAGCTAAAACTGAAAACAAACTGTCTAGAGACCGGAATATGACCTGCGATGAAGCCTGCCCTTGTAAAATGCTCGTACTAAGCAGAAACAGGCCCCCTTGCTCTCCCTCCTTTCAGCGTTTTTTTCCCCTAATAGGGGATGAATAGAAGGGCAGGTCTCTCAGGCTGTAGCACGGGCCATTTGAAAGCCATTTGTAGGCTGTCAGTAGGCTGCTGCCGGAGATCCCTGTGCAGGGAACAGCTCAGCGCTGAAAAGCTGACGCTCCACGCTAGAGTATCTAAAGTAAACACAACCAGGTGGACATGGTGCTAGAGAAATAGCAACTATATTATGTCAAACAGGCTAAAGCTAACAACACCTGGAAACAGTGGTGACAGTTTGCAAGGTGGCATATGATACATGAATAAAACAAGTGTCATAAAATGAAGAAATGCAAAAGAAAACACAGGGACAAAATGGTTAAAAAATGGGTCTCAGTTAAAAAATGAGATGATGGAGTGATTAATAGAAAGATGAAATAAGGATGAGAGGACTGAGGCTAGAGAGGGTGCTGAGGATGAGGAAAAGGAGGTGAAAGACGAAGAGCGGATGCTCCACTATTTTGAGTAGAAAAACAGCTGGAAAAGCTGCAGCTTGGTAAGTGGAAAAGGGTCAATAAAAGGGATAAATCCAACGGAAATATTAACAGGGAAAAAAGAAAAGACTGCAGGGTGACAGGATAAAGACGAATGGGTGGATTTTGGGATTAGAATGGATTCTACCTTGAGGTTGTTGATGAGGATGAAATTCCATGTCTGATTCCAGCTGTGAGGAGCCATTAACACTAACAGAAGATGCAAGCTCATCCACCGTCCTCTTCTCTTCTATTTTTTCCTCCTTTCTTTCCTCCTCCACTCTCTCCTCCTCTGGCTGAACCACAGTAGAAGTGTTCTCTCCTTCCTCCACCAGTGTATCCAGAGTGTATGTGTCCGCTTGGACTGGGGGCATGCCCCCATTTGTGGTTGGCACATCTGAGAGCTGACAGATTGGCTCGGTTTTGATCTCAGCAACGTCAGTTTCCTCACTTTCAATAGTACCACCCTGCACGACTCTCTTGGAGCTAAGTGGTGCACTTTCTAGTTTCTCAGACTTCTCTGTTTCTACCCCATTCTCCTCCTCTACCTTCTGCATTCCCTCCTTCTCTTCTCTCCTCTCCTCTGTTTGTTCTGTCTCCTGAACTGGAGTGGTGCCAGATTTGGGCGTGGAATCCACCAAACCTGTCTGAGGAGTCTCTCCTTTGTCTCCTACATCAACTGCCGCTCTGTTTTTGTCCTCCTCACCTTTGCACCCTCTCTCCATCTCTTCTCCTGCAGCTCCTGTCTCACTCACCTCCTCATATAGTGTCTCACCCTTCCGTTCCTTCTCTTTGGAGCTTATTTCCTCTACCTTTACCTCCCTCTCAGTTTCTGTATGTGTATCTCCCTCACTCTCTTTCTCCTCACACGACTCTGTCCTCCCTTGACCTGGACCAGTAGTTGTAACTTGACTCTCCTCAGGCTCTGGAGGGACAAAGGCACAGTCTACCTGCGGCCCCATGGGGCCTACTGACCCAGGCCTGCCCTCTTCAACATCACAGAAGCTGGGGCTGCTTTCGCTACCACATTCACTACCACATGGATCATTCTTAGAGGCTATGGGCTGACCAACTGGCCTGTCTACAGGATCTTCTTGTTCAGACTCAGCTTGTGCTTCTATATCTGTGCTATTCTGTACCTCACTGGCGTCTGCCTGTGCCTCTGTCTGTTCCTCAACTTCTATAAGCTGTGGTATGCTAATGTCTTGAGCGTCCCTCAGGCTACTGTCCATTCCAATCTCACGTTCAACTCCCTGCTCACCTCCAGAAGTCTTTTCTAAGTCTGCGGTAATGCTATTTTTTGTAGGCTGGTCTTGGTTGGTGTTTTCTGGCTCTTGAACACTAGTTACTGGACAATGATGGATGCCATTTAACGTTTCAGTGTCTGAACTCGATATGTTATTTATTTTTGAGTCACAAAGTGCTGTGTTGCTGCAGTCCGTGCTTTCAGGCACACATTCTCTGTCAGATTCATGCTCAGGCATACTGTTGGAGGGAGCTGTACATGTACCTGTAGCACAGATGGCTTCGCATTGGTTCACCTGCTGCCGCTGGTTGTGCAGATCTGCTGGAGTGGTGCAGGCTATTTGAGGCTGAAATGAGTCACTAAGGTTCTCCTCAATCAGCATGGCACACACCATGCTTTGAGAGCAAAAGGTGTTTTTTATAGGGTTTTGAGAGGGATTTGCATTTTGTTGCATTAGTGAAGGCCCTGGAGTCCGCGGCTTGTGCAGGTTTCTGTAGTTCATGCTTATGGACTGGGTCAAAGAGCCTTTCTGTGGCGAAAAGCGAGGCAGCTCAATTTCCGTCAGCTCCACATATTCACCCTCCGAATCGTCAGCAGCACTGCTCGAACTCCTCCCGCTGCTGACCTTACTCGACTGTTCTTTCAGAGCAGGGAGGAGCTTAACTCCCTTACTCTGATTCTCTCTGTCTTCTGACTGGCCCATGGAAGTGTCAATCAAAATCCCACGTCCCGACCCGCAGGCAGTGGAGCTATCTTCTTGCTCTGTATCAGAGTCTTCTGCCCCACCTTCAATGTTCTTCAGCCTTCCATTCCCCAACACTGCCTGGGTCACTTTTGGGGGTTTGCTGATAAATTCTGGTTGCACAACATCCTCCCAGGGGACCCTGAAAATATTGTTATCCGCAGAGAGGAGGCAGTGTTCCAGTGCAGCTCGGCCATCATCACCCCTCTCCCGGTTAATGGAGTCCAGCCAAGACATGCTGAAGAGGGAGGTGTAGGCTAGCTCCGGAACCTCCAGCTCCTCCACATGCTGGCCATTCGCCGACAGGAAGTTGAGAGTGATGCGCGGAGGACGTCTGGTCGACGCCGCCACCTGCAGGTAGAAGTCTTCGGGCCTTAAGACACGGCTGTCCAGAGAGGACAGCTGGATTATGACCTTCTCATGGACACAAAGCGGCCAGCCCTCGTGGCGGAACAGGAAACCACAATATGGGAACTGCAGAGAGAGAAAGAGAAAGTTTTAAAATTGAGTCTGATTAAATGAATTTTAATGATAGATGAGTAAATACAAGCAACAAAGACAAGGATAATGTCACTGTTAGAAGACAATTCAACGTAATGGGTCTGAAAGGATGTGCAGCTGTCAAGAAGCTGTTACTGAGAAAAGGAAATAGCCAAAAAACAAGATAATTTACAAATCAAACAAAGAAGCTGCAGGTGTTTTAGGGCATTAAACCGTTCACCCAAGAGCCCAGTCCCCAACAACACTGAAAGTGTTTGGGATTACTCCGATCATAAGAAGCAGAAAATGCTAATAATATCCAAGAGTGAATGTTGGAGGTGTTGAAAAACAACCTTGGATGGTTCTTTAAAATACTGAAAGTAAGTCACTCGAAAAGAATGTAAGTTCCAATAAAAGCAAAGGGTGGACATGAGCCGTTTCATCTTGTCTCATGGCAGGGCCGGACAGTGCAGAGGAAGAATGGACAATGAAATCCTTCATGCCAAAAACTGTTCCAAAAAGAGACTTTTTCTCTGACTCTACATACATACATATGAATGAATTCTGCACAAAACTGTCCATTTACTAAAACAGGAATGACTAGAAACCAGAAGCTAGAATCCCAAAGAACGGAAAAAACTGACCTAAAAAGGCCCACAAATGCAGCATAGTTAACTGTATTTCTTTCTATAGACTGTGACAGTGTGCCACCAGTACACTTAGCTGCTCTGTAATGTGATGCAAATGGCCCCAGATATGCCAGCGATGGATCGAATCCTCTGCTGGAATCTGACTCTGGGGCAGCCAAAAATGACCCAAGGTTCCCTTTCAAAGCGAAGGCTGGAGGAGTCTGGAGAGGATGTAGGGTAGCGTGTCGCTAGTGGAGGCCATGAGGGGGGTGAAAAGGCTTTTTATTCACAGAGCAGTCATCCTGCTCAGTCTGCTGGTTCCCATTATGATATCCTTATGTGCCTTCATAAGGGCCTCTAAATGGTGACCCCTGTGTGCTGTGCATGGTGGAGAGATCATGAGGCACCCCACTGACCCCAGGTGCAACAAGGAGGAGATTTTCCCACACAGTCCAAGAGATATAGACACAGAAAATGGATAGATAGAAACACCGCAACATACACAAATATATGTTAGACACAGAAAGTGCAAGGAATAACCAGGGTCAAAAGGCAACAATGTACTATTCAACATTTCCCTTTAATACAGAAGGATGGGGGCAAAAAACTTCCGCAAAAACTTGTTTTAAATAGAATAAACAATATGAACAAATTCTATACAGTTGTGCGCAAAAGCTTGAACACCCCTAGTCTAAAGCTATACAAAACATAAAATCTAAAATGTACCATAACTTTTACATAGGCAAAATTTTATGTTTTACTTTCCCCAATGTATGTTAATCGCCCATTAACATGTGCAGAAGTGTGTTCTCTGAAAAGGATTTGTTAACTTATTTTCACTTACAAAATCAACAAAGAGCACCCAATTTTTTGCATATTACTGTATAATAGAGACGTCACGATAACTTTTCTTTTCCAATACTAATACTTAAATCTTCAGCATTGGCTGAAACTAGTTCAATATTTTTTCTTTAAAAATCACTAAGATTTGAAATAAGCCGTTTTTAATTGAAGCACT
Organism: Piaractus mesopotamicus; assembly: GCA_023558415.1. Taxonomy (NCBI): domain Eukaryota; kingdom Metazoa; phylum Chordata; class Actinopteri; order Characiformes; family Serrasalmidae; genus Piaractus; species Piaractus mesopotamicus. The sequence continues at coordinate 15,287 of JAILXH010166987.1, forward strand.
TCACCTTCGATGAGCATCTACAATCTAAAACTGGAACAGATTCTTTTTACATCTGATATCTGTTCCAGAATTTTCTACCCAGTTCCAATGCCCATTGATACTGATATGCCATCTCCAATAGATGTAATTATTCAGAGTAAACATTTCATTTTGCATTTATCGCAAAACGTGCCCTCATTTCTGTTTAAAATGAGGACAAAAAATGACCCTAAAAATGCAATATTTCCATGGACACAGAGATATCTCCTTTCTTCAGTGCAAAAACAATACCATGACTTATCAAACAAAAATGTCTAAATAAATACATTTGTATGAAGTTTCCCGGGAAATAGGACTGTGTAATATATCATATGATTATTTGTTAATAATATTGGCCTTTTCAATACTGACACTGCAGAATCCATTAATATGCAAATGAGCCCTGTAACTAATCACAATATATTTTTAATATATGCTATAAGCATTTTGACCAATCACAGATCCAGATGAATGTTTCTGTGGGCGTTCTTAAGAATCACAGAATTCGTATTTTCAAACTAAAGTCAATTATATGTTGGTCAAAATGACGCTGACCAGGACATCTGATTCACCAAATCCGTTTTAATATAATACAAGGCATATCGCAATCATCCATATCATTCAGCCCTGCTTTGATCTAGTATTAACACTGAGCAGTAGCAGGGACTGGGACAGACACACACATGCCTACACACACACACTTAAAAGGGGGGGAGAGACTATAAACAAACCAGTGTCAAGCAGCTTCCGTTTTAAAGGTCACCTTTCAGTCTTGTCACCTGAATGACCCTCTCTTCCCCCACAGGTGTGTGCTTCTGAGTGTGTATGTATGCGTGTGTCTGTGCGTGTAAGTGTGTGTGTGTGTGAGGGAGAAGCAAAAGAGATTAGAAACAAAGCTGTGGTCACTGCGCTATCAGAGCAATCAGGGGTCAGGGGTTGGTCTCTTTCACTGCTTCAATGGCCAAAGCAACATAGAGGCACTGATAAATCCTACATTCAAAGCTTTCCTGCTGTCTTTAATGATCTATTTATCTTTTTGTCTCTGTTTTCAGAGCAAGGGTGTCACCAATGCTAGCATTTAAAAGTTTGGAATCAAGGTCCTACAGTTCTTTCATTACCTGCACTCCTTGGGGCAAAGGCTCTACAGTTTTGACAGAAAATGCATAGCTTTTAACCCTTAAATGCATGTTAATAGCGGTGATTTTCCTGTCAAAATTGCAGAGAATGGAATGCAGGCAATGAAGATCAAAAAGTCACAGTCAGTCTCTCTCTCGTTTGAAAGAGCACATCATGGTTAAAGAAGCTATTACTGTGAGTGCGCGTGGATCAGCTGTTCGGACAGTGAGGAGGGTGTTGCAGGTTCTACTTTGTGTATGCGCGTGCGTATGACAGATGACAACAGCACTCAGACATGCATAGAAAGTCTTCACTCCTTTAAGGACGCTACCCATTAGAGTCAGCACTAGCTTTATGGAGCACTAAAACCGTGCTATTCCTGTGCAGGGTTTTTTGGTCTGGTCGGCAAATGGACAGGAACGCACACAAGCACTTTCACACTAGTTTCAGTATATACAGTCACATCACGTACGACTTTTTCTGGCAACTGAAAACAAGTTGCAAGAGACAAAATGAGAGTTTTGAGGTTTCCCCCAAAACTAACTAACTTATTTATTTTATATTATTTCTATCGTCAACAATACCAAACATAAAAAGCCAAGGTTTCTGAATGGCCTTCTTTACATGCCAATGATTGAATAAGGCAAAAATGTAGAAAAATCACTGAAATTTCCTATGAAAATCTGAGAAAAGTATTATTTTAAAATAAGTACCTGCAATAAACTATTTAAGAAGAAACAATTAGTTGAAATAAATAAATAAAATAAGAGAGGCTGACATCCAATCAGCTGTACTGAGAATTCGCATCTCGGTGTGAAATATATAAACCAATTCAATGCCTTGTGAAAGGGGAAAGCAAAGTAGGGGGTGATAGTGGGCTTGTCAACATTGTCCTAAGGACAATAAGTCTGTTATTAGCCCCATGAGTAACATGAATTACCACCGCTGAATCCCCCAAAAAACTCAAATTAAGCATGCAGATGTCTGTCGCCATTTCTGTGCTGTGACCTGTGTATGCAGCTGGAATCCTATTTTAAAAAATGAGCTTGCTCCTCTGTTACAGACAGTAATGGACAGATAGCCAAAAGTATCAATTTTTGCATTTTAAACATCGAGTTGTAAACAGCTGGCTTGGTCTGGTAAACTAAAGTTCTCTTGAGTTAATGTCTTCAAACAAAGTATCTAAAGTGGTTTCACTGAGTAGATCTTGTACATCAAGTACACCTCTGACTAAACTAAATTGAGAAGCGTTTCGAATAATGAACGTGAGCAAACGACAGCATTTCGCTAGCTAGCTGGCTTCACCTGTGTTATTGATTGTACTCCGGATATTAACAGAGCATGCGTTTAAGTGATTAGGGAGCAAGATTTAGAGGGGCATACCCTTACTTTCAGCGGATATGGCCAAAAGTTTAACAATTTGTCCCCAGACATGTATTCTCGGTGCAAGATCAAGTCTGGCCCCACAAGACTACTATGCACTTGATTTTACTTGTTTACAGTTTTTTCATGACCTACGCAGGTAATTCAGTATCCTACAAGTACTGATGATAAACACGATATACCCAGAAAAGTGTCATGTGAAGTTATTTATCATGATAACATCAAAAAATATTGTCGTCATATTGCCCACCCCTGACTACACAGACAGAAAATGTGCCTATGTTCAAAATAGCTGCCAAGTAAAGTCTCTAGGTCAAGTGGGTGGTATATATAGCTTACAGCCACACGGGTTGCCAAAACAGGGAGAACAGTAAGTGAAATCAAGCCTGAAGCCTGCGTGCATGTGCGATACAGGCATGAGAGAGAGAGACAGGGGGAGAGAGAGAGAGAGAGAGAGAGAGAGAGGGAGAGAAAGAGTGAGTGAGTGTGTTCTGGCTGGGAAAAACCCCTCAGCTTTGAATCACTGATAGGGCTTCTGAGGCTGCTTCTCAAATAACCAAAACAAGCAGCACTAACAAAAACATTTGAGCTTGGTGGCTGCCCAAGTCTTTTGTCTGAGGTGTGTGCGCGTGTGTGTGTGTGTCCGACTGCGCCCACATGGTGACTAATAGTGAGTGGAGGGAGAGCGGCTCACCTAACCAAACATGACACACCACAGCGCTATCTCAGGCATGACACTACACGACTAGAAAGAGAGCGACAGTGTGGCTTTACCATGATTGAAAAAAGATAAGCTACAGAGAACAAAAGGAGAAAAAGGAAAAAATGACGATGAGTAAGCGTAAAGAAATTCGCTGGAACCACAGTGCGTCATTCACAGAACGCGAAAAGCTAGCATCTAAATGCATCAGAATGAAGGACTTCACAAAGAATAAACAGGAAGAGAGAAGAAAGGAAACGCTGGCAGGTCACTTACACATGCGTCCTGCTGGATGCTCTGTAGGATGTGTTTGGCGGGCACCAAGAAGTCGATGAGGTAGCGCAAGCCGTCTCCACGGTACAGCGACTCCACCACATCCAGGACCTGACAGAGCACAGTGGCCCCAGTGGCCTCAAACGGCGGGTAGAGGGCTGCAAGGGTGCTCTGGATGCAGCTGTCCAGAGATTCAGAGTCCTGCAGTCATACAAACAAAGAGAGGGAGCATACCTGTTAACTACAGATGGCACAATAACACTTTTTCTTTTTTTCATACCAATAATGATATACTAGGCCTACTTTCGAGTTTCAGGTTTGTCTCACATCAATGAAGTGCTTCTTTTCTCTGCTTTGAACACAATGCGACTCGAATCGCTAAGTGTGTTACAGCCAAGCACTCAACACTTTTTGTGCAACTAGTTTATTGAAAGGTTATTTCCATAAACAATTTGATGGCTAGCTAAAATTCAGAAACACTGGCACTGTAGTTGCCCAGTTGGTTTGTGTGCCTCATTGCCACAAGTTGTGGATAATGTCTTCGTAAGTCACCTCTACAACAGTGAACTGAGTCATAATAAAAGCAAAGAGGTAAAATCATAATTTGACCAGGCTTAATACAGCAGATAGCAACTCAGAAAAACACCCCTTTATCAGCTCCGATACACAACAAAACAGGGACATCCCAAACGACAACATCAGTGAGAAAAAGAAGAATCAGAACAGCCCCATTGGCAACTAAAACACTACGGCTAAACGGCCATGCAAAAGGGCACATCTGTACAAACAGACGCATGCATCTGTATATACAAATACAGATGTACAGAAACTATACACACATTCAAAGAGCAGAGCCACAGTGGTGCTGCAGATGGAGTGGTCTGCAGCGCTTGTCGTTATGGCTCTTTTCCTCTTTGGAGCTGAGGAAAGTGCAGGAGCCCTCGTTGGAACCTGACCCCAGAGTCCCCAGAGAGCCAAGGGCCAAAATTTGCTAAAAATATCAGCCACCACCAGTCACTCATTAAGGCTAAGGCCTCTGAGGCTACTGCCTGCACCTCTGCAACACTTCATTAGACTGCCTCCATTATATTGCCCACCTTTATGATACTTCCAAATCAGACGTTTGGTGAAAAGGCTAATTTACAGTTTCCCCAGAGGGAAATTTTAAGAACTTAGGCAGTGCACGCATTACAGTGTTACTTTTGCTTGGAAACAAAAGGGTCAAATTCTTGAAACATCCAGCAGAAAACTGGCCAATCAGGAATTGTGTTTCTCCATGGTATCTAGGTAGATATCTAAGCAAGCTCTCCTATTGGTTAGGATTTTAAGTTGAACAGAAGGCCTAACACATTAGATTAACCATCAGCACAATTACAAAATGACAAAGAAATTACAAAATGACAAACAACTGGGACCGATTTCATTAGGAAAAAAATGTCACTTTCGGACTCCTAAGAAGTCCTAGATACATCACTGACTGTGAACATAAGTAGCAGCCTAATCCAAGGGTTGTTAGAAACAGAAAACAGCGGTGCAGCTCTATGCCAGGCTTGCTACACGCTAGTATGTCTGTGACAAGCTTCAAGTAGAACGCAGAATGACTTTTAGAAGCTTCAAATATCTGTGTTTAATTTTGAACAGCCAAAAATATATTCATTTGAACTGGAATTAGCTTAGCACTGACAAACTACTAGACTCCTTTAGGGGCACTAGCAGATGTTAGCCTTATTGTAGCTGTGGGTTTTTTGCCTCATGTTTTGACTGAGTTTTGACATTTATATCCTGAATTGAAGGATTAGCTCTAATAGTTACAGGTTGCCATCGAATTTCTCCCTTAGCCCAAATGTCAATCAGCCTAGGCATGGTTTGGTGTTTGCTTCAGTGATTTCTAGAGCTATAAGGCTAATGCAGCTAACAAGTAATGGAAACACAGCCCACCAATTAGCACTGTGCAAACAGTATGCCTAAATCCTCAAATACTTGTGTCAAACTGATACGTAATATCAAAGAGACTTGCTTATGTGTTTTTTGACACTGTATGAATGATCTATAAAATAAACAAAAGCACAGAGAAAATCTGAGCTTCAAGATGGCTCCGACAAATGTAGCTATGCATTGGTCTTGTTGCTGAAGCTGGAGTCTGCTTCACTGTAACATGCAAACAGTAAACTAAATCTAAAGTAAATCTGTAAGGTAAATCGGTAAAGTAAATCTGAGTTGAACAATTTTTTCTCACCTCTCAACTATATTGAATATTTATTATTCTTTTTCCACATGCCTCATCTTGTTCTCTCCTCCGCTCTCACATTTTACCTTTACTTCTTCATTTGAAGTTGTCTGCTAGCAAAAACTTGAAATGTTTTGTTGGGCTCTATCGTGTTGTGACACCATTTCCCAAATACGTGTTGGACTCAGGTCAGGTTCAAAATTCACAGTTAGGTTCTAACAGGCCACATCTCACTTTTAAAAGCTCTTTACCCTGCATTTCCCTCTGCTTGTCATCTGACATGCTGGAGTCAGCCACTCGTGTTGTACAGCATGTGAGTAAATGGATGGAGGGCAGCCAATATCACTTTCATATTAAATTTGTTGGGCCAGAAATATATTTTACATGTTTAATATGTTATTTGTAGTATGTTCTATGTAAAGAAACAGCATTAATTTTGGACTGCTTTGACTTATTTATCCATGATCTAATGACAACCATTACTGTCTCTATGCAGCACTCGAAATATCACAATATGTTCTTAAGCACTTTGAGTGATGATGAGCTGATATGGGTCCATTTTGGACAGGATTTTGTCATACTTGGGTTTTAGACTCAAAACTTGATGTGGGGCAGGTAGGATCAAGTTCGGACGAAATATTTTCTGGGCTCGGGTTGGGCTCAGACTTATAAGTTTATGTAGTTCAGGTTAGAACTAGCTCAGACAAAGACATCATGCTGTCCTCAGGCTCAAAAAAAAAAAAA
>JAILXH010167006.1:1498-14408 GCA_023558415.1 Piaractus mesopotamicus
TCATAGATTATTTTTTACAAACTGTACTTTCACTGGAGATATATCCAAAAACTCTCAGAACACATGGTCCTGCCTCACAAAGAAGAATATCTTGCTTAGCCAACCTTAAGCTTAGTCCCGTTTAGTCTCAGTATGGGACGTCTGTCCCGTAAAGAATATTACATTCTTAGCAAAGGAAGGACATAATGTTCCTGATGTCTATGTGGGATTAAGTAAATATTACTCTAATGAGCATTAACACAGTGGCAATGGTGACGAGGTTCCTTTTTAGATGCAAAGCAACTCTCCCCCTCCATTCCTCACTCATAAAGAGAGTCATATGAAATTATGTTCCTTTCGTCCTGAACTTGTGTTAAGTTTGTAAAGAAAACAAAACTGTACCTTATGCGTTTTAATTTTATTCAAGTCCTTCTACTCAGAAACTGCACGTTTTTAAACCAAACTTAAGACTCCTGGTGATCTTTCCTGTAGCCTATGGGTAAACACTGATTTTGGCAATGATGTAGGACAGCCTACCTATTAACAGACCCCAGCATTCCTGGAGTAATGTGCAGACATTTAGGAGTTTTCACTGTTGAGAAGATGCTTGAGCTGGGGGTCTGCGGATTCTGTAGCTGGCTGAAGTCTGGCTCATCTCCATTTGTAGACCATACAGGCAACTGCATTCATGTATATGAAAAAAAACCCCAAAACAAAACAAAAAGCAACCAAATCACTACAACGGATCTTAAGCTTGTTAGTTCTGAATTTTTTTCTGAATTTAGTCTGAATTTTGGCTGTACTTTTGTATGTTTATAGGTAACAGCATAACATTAAATTCCAGTAACCACATAAGTAAACACACTTGCTTAACAACTTGGTGTGGTTTAAGGAAAGTATGTGCAATTTCAGCATGCTGTTTGCATAATGCTAATTGGTGAGGTGTATCACTGTAATGGGGCAAAAAACAAATGATGCATGATAAAAATACAACTCTCCCAACACTGAAAATCATGTGTTTAGAGCCAGAAGAGCAGGTCAGCCATAAGGAGCAAACATCTTTTTACTGCTTTTGATGCTACTATTAGACTTTAGATGCAGTCCATGCAGAAGAGCATAAAGATAAATTGAATCAAGAATCAGAGTTAGCAGAGTAACAAAGGTGACTGACAAAAGGGAGGCTGAATATAAAACTGTCTGGCCAGAGTATGCTCAGTTTGTCAAATGCTACATAACACCTTGAAGTAACACATAGCAACACACCTGCTACTTCAATTTCTGGTTACCATCATTCACATTTGTTTCTCTTCTGAGGAAGACTAAAAAATTCTGAACAGGGCAGTTCCTGGCATTCAGATCCTGCCAACAGTTCAAATTTGTTACCACTAGAGGATGGTACCAACATGAAGCAACAAGAAGTGTGTATAATAGCACAAATTGGGCAAGTTACTGTGTCTGTGTCCAGGTGTGTATCCTGATCTTTAACTTGCATGAACATCACAGAGCTGCAGGAGCTCTACTGAATTCATTCTTTCAATAACAGTTGCCTGATCTCACCCTCTCTGATTTTAATTATCTACACTTGTGTCTGTGCTTTAGTTAGCCAGAATCAAACATGTTCTCTGAAGAACAGATGTTTTTATGCTAACTAAGCTAATGCTAAATAGGCCCTCTCTCTTAGTTTGCAGCACTGTTTAACATTTAGCAACTGTTGACATTTATTAAATGATGTCTAGAAAATTATACACTGTGTTCACATTTAGAGACCATGAAAGCTAACTACTCTTTGATTTTTAAATAACGCTCGAAGGAACGTCAAAAATGCATTATAAATGCTTTTAGGTCACCTACAACCACCCTCACCCCCACTAATATATGAAGACAGTTTGAAGATATTAAAAAAGGGGTAATTACCTACCCCTAACAGATTTTTTTTGTGCAGTTGTTACACATCACCTTTTCTTGTTACAACTCAATATAGCAGTTTGGAATAAAACTTCATATGAACTTGGCAACAAAACCAAGAGAAGGTCTCATCACCTTGATTTGTTTACTGCACATTGGTGAGCCAGCAAAGACATCGTCATGATCATCTTTGGGCATCTTATCCAAGAACTCCCACATCTGTTTCTTTCTCTTTAGTGTTCCAACCTTGGCAGTGATTTGAGCCGTTTCCTTTCCTGTAAACAAAGTTAGATACATTTATAACAGCATATACAATATTACACACAGGGTATTAGAAAGTCTGTCCTGTTTAACAAGTACTTATACTTTGTAACCGAATAATAACAACAACAACAACAACAGCAGCAGCAACAACTATAATATTATTATTAGTTTAAAAAATGACCTGGTTCGTGTGGTTTAGGAGCCTTTTCCTTCCGTTTTCTTCTTGGTCTTACACGAGTTTGGTAATGTGCAGTGTACTGTTCCTGACACTCCTCAGCTGAGCGGGTGCCAACTACTAATGCAACACTTACCCAGTAGCCACTCTTGTGCTTGGGTAAGGAATTTACAGCCCTGGACAGAAAGAGAAACACGTTTACTTCCAAGTTTGGTGACTTGTTACATCTCAGATACAATACAAATACTTCATACATCACATGTCATTTTGGTGACCATGGCTTCTTAGTGGTACAGTGCTATAAAAAAAGTATTTGCCCCCTTCCCTATTTCTTCTACTTTTGATTATTTGTCACACTTTAATGTATCAGATCATCAACTTAATTTTTGGTTTCAATTTAACTAGCCATACCAGGGCATGATTACTGTCAGACCTGTTGAATCTAAACATCACTTAAATAGAACCTATCTGGCAATGTAAAACAGGCTAGAAGATCTCAAAAAGCAGCACATGATGCCACATTCTAAAGAGATTCAAATACAGATGTGAAACAGTCATTAACATCTACAAGTCTGGAAAGGTTTACAAAGCCAGGCTTTGAGACTCCAGTGAACCACAGCGAGAGCCATTATTTACAAATGCAGACAACTCGGAACAGTGGTGAACCTTCCCAGGAGTGGCTAGTAAATGCAGGAATGTTCAGTAAATGCAATGATCATTTAAAATTTAACTGAATGATCTGAAACATTCAAATGTGACAAATATAGAAGGAATGGGGTGAGGGGCCAATACTTTTTCACAGCACTAAACTCACTATATACCTGACCGATGAGTTTATTTATAAATTCTTTGATGTATAAATCCTGTAGATCAGCATTTCTTAATCCTGGTCCTAGTGAGAGACAGCACTGCACGGTTGGGGCAAAAAACAAAAGACAACTCGCAGCACTACACAGTTTCAACAACTCCCTGACCCAACACACCTGATCCAGCTCATGAATGGCTGGATAATTAGCTGATGTGCTGGATCAGGTGTGTGTGAGTCAAGGAATACTTGAAACTGCAGTGCTGTGTGTTGCCAGGAGCAAGAAATACCGCTGTAGAGGACAAGCAGATCATGCAGTCTCAATTTATGATCAGATGTACACACTATGCTGTAATAGACTGTTAGCATCTTCAACAATAAAGGCATGTTTGTAGCATAATGTTGTAGACATGTGGCAAAAACCACATCCAACCATATGATGGGTTATACATTACGTTCCACGAAATATTAGATCTTGTCAAAAGACTGAATAATCGCATTACAGAGCTTACATGCAGCATACATTCTGAAACAGTGCTTCATTTTAGGTGTTTGGTTTCAACATTAGGGTCTGCCCACCTCAGCCACTAAATCATAAATGCTCATTTCAGTTTCACTGGAAAGCAGATTAAAAAGTGGAAAGTGGCTCTGTGTTGCATGCATGCACTCATGTTTATGCATTATGTACATCTTTGGATAAATAAAACTTTGACAGCCTTACTTTTTCAATACAGTACTAAAAGCACACACTGATCTATCATTATAAATATAGACAACAGAATGACTTACTCATTAAGTTTTTGAAGTTCTTTGTCTGACCATTTTCCATCTGGCGCATCTTCCTCACTCTCACTGTGTTTTCTGGTTTGCCTGCTGTTTTTGTTTCCTGCTTTGCCCCTCACTGATGCCTTCTGTTTCTTACCAGAGTTATTTGGCACAGTTGATTGAGTATCATCCACCTCCTTTGACTGCTCAGAACGTGTGCTGTCTGGTGAAGTCAGTCCATTTGTGTCCCTTTCAGAAGCTCCTGAAACTCTTCTCTGTTTCGTCATGGATGGTGTCTTTTTTTTGTCTTGTCTTTCCAGTTCTGAAAGGACAGTGTCAACATCTGCATTCAAACTGTAAGTCTCATATTTCTGTGGAACTCTTCTTTGTTTACGAGTACTTTTTTCAAAATTTCTCATTTTTTCTTGCTGCATTTGCAAGTCAGAACCCTCTGCCTCCGAAGTAGGAGGTTTACGCGGAACCCGCTTGCCTTTACGGCCTGCTTTTGGCGCTTTTTGAACATCAGGAGGAGTGAACGCGTCATTTGAATCCGCACTATTCCGGACTCTGGAACGTGTGCGAGGAGATTTGGTGTCAGAGTCAGAGAACGGAGCTGAGAGTAGCTCATTCTGAATTACTCTCTTGAGAGGTTTCCTCATAAGCCTGGTTTGCTGTCCGTTCTCAGAGCCTTGGAGTGCAAAATTACAATCTTCGGGTGATGACCGAGCATGCGGACCAAGCACAGAACCCACCGCAGATGTTCCGGAGTCAACCTCAGCGACTTCACATTCTGAGCCAGTAGAGGTTCTTCCTCTAGAATAGGACCGTCCTCTCCTCAAATATATCTTGTCAGGCTGTGTCTGCTGAGTAGCGGGCTGTGTTGCTGCATGGTCAGAACCAGAGTCAGAACTGGAGACAGTATCCAAGGATCTCTTCTGTGAACCATTCTTCAAGGTTTTGTTTCCCTGAAGGCTCTTTTGACACTTAGAACGCTGTTTAACACGTCTCTTTGGTGCCAATATATCTTGTTCACTGGCATGTGCATCTGTAGGGAAGGGGAAAATGCTATTTGACTCAATATCAAAACATTATAAAATGATATGTGGCACTTTAGAGCATAAAGCTTACCTTCAGCTGAAGCTTTGGACACACCTGGCTTGTCTTTTGAATTTGTCTGTGACTTTGCAATTACCACCGGTTTTCTTTTAGGCTGAAAAAAAAAACATACAAATTATAATACTAGAAAAATAGTATAATTTTCAAATATCAGTGAAGTGTATTTTAACCATTTTAGAATGACAATCATTCACTACCGTTAATAAAATTGAGGTTGCTGCATAGTCCTCATGGATAGTAACATTCATATCAGAGTCTACAATGATCCTCCCTCCTCTCCAGTAGTCCAGAGGAGGCTTGATAAGTCGGCCACTGCGGGAAACCGTTGCACTATGAGGTTGGACACTGCTAGTAGGACTAACAAAAGCTGCAACAAAGATCATTTAAGTATCTGTGATTAAAGTCATAAAAAATTATAAATTCACAATCCATTAGTCCATTTTTACATTATTTAATTTTTCTTTTTCCGTATTCAAGATAAGAATGTAAATGCAATCATCTTTTTTATTAAGTTTGCACTGAAAAAATTGATTATAAAAAGGATAAAATAATCATTCCACGCTGTCCTTCTTTCAGTCAAAATACTCACAGGTTCCAGGGTCCTTAGCCTTTAGAGGTTTGGAAATTTGTTTTTTTGAGGGCCATTTCTTTGGTTGTTCACAAGGTGCCGAGTTGATCCTCTTTCGATTTTTTTCAGACCTGAAATGCATTATACATTATGTATTACTGAAGAAGTCATTTTGCAAACATACAAGCAAGAGAAAATGCAAAGAAAACATAGAGACAACACAAAATTCATAAAGAACATACCCTTCCCGGTCAGCCAGAAATGTATTCAAGTATTCCTTCCACATTTCCGGAAACCCAAAAAGAAACTTCTTCAAAAACCAAAAAGGAAAAGCTGCAAAAAAATGTATTAAGAAAGCACTGAGATATAGCATAAAATCAGGCTGAGAACTTAATATAGCAGTTGCACTTACGCGAGTTGTGGTAGTGTGACATCTTTCCGATAAGAACATAGGTGCTGCCAGACGCAGTTTTAACCACATTACTCAAAACTCGTTCAGTGATGCAGCTACTGTGCCAAGGTACCTTGTTGTCTCTATGTAGAAAATATGGAAACAAAGTCTAAGGAAAATATATTATTTTACCTTCACATATTCATTTGTAATTAAGCAGAAACAACTGTTTGAAGTCTATAAATTTCATACACAAACATATAAGCATGCACACTTTCATTTTCATAATCATTCTGTGCAAGACCTTATTTGCTTAGTATGAGATACATGACAGTATATCTTGTACAAGATTAATTAACTTACAAACGAACACCATCAACAACAAGATCTTTGTTTTGTTGCAGCTTCAAGGTCCATTCTCTTAAATGAATCCCCTCTACCTAAAAATCCAGAAAGAGAGAAAGAATTGTGCACCCTGATGAAATAAGTAGGAAATAGGCAATAATTATAATTACTGCATTTCATAAAATGCTTACTTTTTTATTTTGAGCATTACATTGCAACCAGAGCCATCTTAGACTACCAAGTCTGCTTTGGTTTAAAAACCAATAAACTGGATTAGATTTCATTTTCAAAGAAGAGGTCAATGCTCGTTACTCACTACAGTGTTCCTTGCATTTTGACCTTTATCCATTTCTTCTGTTTCGTTCTGTTGTTTTGACTTCAAGACTACTGCTTGCTTTCGAGGTATCAGGATGCGAGGAGAAAGTTGTAGGATAGAATCATCCATTACGCTAGGAAGGGCCTGAGGGGGTGGTCCACCTTGGATACCAGCTGCATATTCGGGTCTTTGTGGCTCTGTCTGGCTGGTGTGGCACAGAACTTGGGCACAACCATCATCTACTGTTTCGCTTTCGTCCTCCTCAGTTCCATCTTCTAGATCATCTTTTAAACTCATATCACCAAATACACCTCGACAGCCTACAATTCAGCAAGATTCAGAAGCATGACTGATGATGTTGATGGAATATTTACAGTTTTCATTCTTTATTCCAAACAATAATGCATTTGTTTCAAATAAATTACCTTTGTTTCTGACATGCTGTGATTTGCTAACACGATTCATAACTTGCAGCTGCTTCAACTGTCCCAACGGAGCAGATAACTCTTCAGAAGACATGCACTCCAGCAAAACATAAGGCTCTGGAAAATGCAGTAGGCATTACTTACTGATGATTTCTACAAATTTTGAATTGTATGAAACAGTCACAAAAGCAAGTACAGTAAAACACAACACAATACAATACAGACAAATCAGTGAGCCAAATGTTGGCTTGACTTGAGAATAAATAATGATTCTGGAAGTAGGGGTGGGTGATATTGCAAAATTGTACGACAATACTTCAAGCCATTTTCACAACACACTATATTAGGCCTGGACAATAAATAACTAGCATGATATTTTCTAGTTAAAACTTTGTGAATATCAATTATATTATTTTTACTCAGACAGTAAATTACATGCAGCAGAGACAGGGGGGGGATTTACTATACTGCAGCCTAACAGCTTTTGAAGATCCCTTAATAACCCAGTGTTTTAAAAGTAAAAGTGGATAAAACATTTTATGCATATATTATTTATTATAACATTACTTTTTCTGATCCTTTTTACTGGCTTAGACAACCACACATCTCTCCAAGGAATGTGAACCCCAAATTCGCAACATAACTACAAGCTGTTTAAAAGGTAAATCGGTCCCAAAACAGCAAATATTCCCTTTTACACATCACCATCAATCACTGACAATATCCAATTACAGTGCCCTATCGCCCAGGCCTACACGATATGCATTATGATATTCTAAGATGAAATAAGTTGGAATAGAATCTGTACAGGCACATATTAAAAATACTATAAAATAACACAAAGATTGTTTTATAATACAAAGATTTTCTTCAATGCTTTAAGAACTGCACAGCACCATAACACATTAAACAGGCCTAAATATGCTTGTAAGAAACCAGTAGTGGCTATGTTTACATGCAAAGATTTTTGCCAATCCGATTGAATACATTCCGATTACAGATTAAGACTGAGCTGTTTACATGCTCACTCTATACAACAATCTGATGGAAAATCTTCGTTTACATGCTCACTACAAGTAATCCGATCCAAAATGTGAGGAGTACTACTTTGGGTAAACGTTACCATGACAGCAAACATCACGTGAGATCCAGTCAGAATGAGATGAGTTTTCAGTTGGCGCGCTTGTGTTTTTAATTGCTTTAAAAATGTGTCAGACTCAGACACATAAGCTGGAGGACCGTTCGACCGCCGTCTTTTAAAGTTCAAAGCATAAACTTCGTCTCCTCTGCATACCAGTTTCTGCTCCCGCCATGTTGAACGCTATAAACTTTCGCTATGACATGACGCACATGCGCAGAACATACATTCTGACTGAAAAGGTAATCGGATACAGGCGTTTACATGGCTATTATTCTTCTATTTAATGGATTATTTACAGTATTACCCAACTCAATCAATCGGATAGAAACTGTATTCCGAATGGCCTTAATCGGACTAGACGATTCCGACTGAAGCATATACATGGATGTATTCTATGCCAATTGAGCTATTAATAGGATTATTAATGGATTGTTAGGCTGCATGTAAACGTGGCTAGCGTTCTTTAAGTACTGACGATATCCACGATATGCTCAGAAAAGCGAATGATGACATAATTGCCCAGTTACCTGAAAAGACAACACACAAATCATTCTGAAGTGTACAGTCAGTGCCTCCTTCCTGTAGGCTGACTGGCTCATAACTAAATATCCTCTTCACCATTTACCAAATTAAAATGCGTTCAGTAACACGTAAAAATGCTTAGAGAACACAGATGAATTATCCACAGTTTGTCAACAAAATACTGCCAGCATTTCTTAGTGTCACAAAAAAATGAAGGATTTTGACTAACTGGACACAAGTTTGGAAGGACATAATTAGAAATTGCTATAACAGCTATAAGAATTGCACTTGCTGCACAGTCACTATTCCAATTCTCAAATGCCTCCATCCTGCTTACTGTTCCAGATGTACATCCAACATACATACCAACATGCGACGGAAGGAGAAACAGCAAATTCTGCTTTATGGGACACACTGAGCAATTATTTACTGAAATGATTTTTCATCAATCCACTATTCAACTGGCTAAACCAAAAGAATAAATGCAAGAAGTCTGTTTCTTTAATTCTAGAATAGGGAGTTTTGTGTTGAACATCTTTGGATTTCTCAGACTCTTATTGTACTGTACTATACAATGCTAAGCAATGCAACAATGCTAGGCAAATCTGAGCAGAAGTTTTGAAATAAGTGAGCTCCAAAGAGCATATCTTAATACATACATGGCTTTGCACATAGATGTATTTAACCATGTCTGATTATTATATAAACTTAAGTCCAGCAGTTAACCTGTGATCATGGGCTAATAGAGTATCATGCTAAACGATGCAGCATTCAGAGCTGAAACTAAACAACATTCACATATTCCCTTGCCTCACTGTCCTTCCAATGCTTATTACTGGAGAACAGTCATAATGATCATACACATACCTCTGTTTAGATCCTTGGAACTCCTTATGTTATTCATCTCCATCTTCTTTTGTCGTGTTTTCATTTGTGTGAACACCTCCTCAGCAGGCATCCTCTCCAGCAGAATAACTGGCCCTGATGAAAACCCAAAACAAACAAATAAATACATGCACACATACAAATATAATAAAAATAAATAAACATAAAACACGCACACAGATAGAAACAACAAATGAATCACAATCTATGTGGTTATCAAAAAAGGACAATCATCAGGCTTGAAGGCTTCTCTAATGGACATATTAGACAAAAGACAACTAACCATAAAATGAATCAGCATCACTTTTCCCTTCTCGAGCTCCATCCACATTTGTGGCAGGATCTGCAGTTGGTGGCGGGTCTCCTACTTGCCAAGTCATCTCCTGGGACTTAGGAGGAGAAAGTGTGAGCACATATGTTTCTTGGCCTTCCTGGACGGTATCTTCAGCCTGTGACTGCTGCATCTTCAGGTGGAACGAGCCATTTTTATCCATCTGCGCGTTTAGCGCATCTTCCTTGCACTCCTTCAGGTTCTGCCGCTGAACCTTTGCCTTTAGCCTGGCAAACACTTTGGCTGGTGTGTCAGTGAGCAGTCTGGGTGCAGGAACAGATGCTGCTTGGTGCTCAGAAAGTTGGTGCTCTGCCACTGTAGCGTTAATGCTGCTAAGCTCACATGTAATGTGTGGCCCAGACTCCACTGCATGCTGTACTGTCGAGTTTAGTACTAAGGTGGTCCGAGGTCCAGTTCTTCTGTCTGCTAAAACAGTGATTTCTGACGTTGGGGCCACAACATGATCATGGCCAGTCCTTGCAGACTGTCGGACAGGAGTGCCGTGATAAACTTCCACTGGCGAATGATACATCTGCTTGGATGTAAAGTGGCCTATAGAGTTCTATAATTCACCAGTCCTGCCAAGAGGTTGAGAACAGAAAAGGCAGAATTAAGGGGTAGCTTTTCCATGTATGGTACAGGGCATGTACGGTATAGATCAGAGGTCTTCAAAATTTGGATCATGATCATGATGAGGGCTCGCGATCACGAATCCAGTATCCAATCCTGGATTCCGTAATCAATTATAGTTCAACAGTTCAGTTAAAGGGACAAGTCAAGTCAAAAGGCTATTATTGTCATTCCATCTATGTACAAGTACACAGTGGAGTGAAATTACGTTCCTCCAGGAACACGGTGCAACAAGGAACAAAAAGTACAAAGTGCGAACGTGCAGACATAAGTGTGCAAACAAAAAATTAAGCTAGAAACAATACAATAAATACGATAAATTAAACAGACATTAGACACAGTAAACAGACAGGACAGTGCAGCGCCGACACAGCACTCATTTCTGAGCATGAGGTAGAGGAATAAGGTGCAGAGATATTTATCATGCTGTGATCTGCGAGTTTACACAGTCTGGACAAAATGAAAATATGTATTTAACCATTTCTACATCTGTTAAGAACACACCTCTTTTTTTCTAGATCGCTAATTCTTTATATGAATTATCCATTTAACAAAAAAAAAACCCAACCAAGTGCTACGTAACTAATACTGGTTTGCTCGACGGAGACATTTTAGCCTCTAGCTCAGGAACTAGCAGGATTTGAGTATCGTAGGGATTCGCAACGGTTTTGTGATGTATTTGCGTTATGCATGCTGGGTATTGTAGTGAGAGAATGGCGATAGAGGACTGTCGAACAGGAGAACTCTGATACAGATTTAAGTTACAGTTTGAGTTTAAGGTACTTAGTCTTACATAGCTAGATAGAAGCTTGAAAACTAAATACACACATAAGCAACTGTAAAATTAAGTTGAGCTATCCACACATCTAAGTTACTGAAACTCAGCTAGGTTAGTTAATTTAAGTAACTAAGCTAGTTATCTACCTTCGGCAATAACCTACGTGGTGTCTTGTTACCTCGAGTAACGTTAGCTAACTGAATGTAGGCCTGGCTGTATTTTATGTTTAGGTTGTGCTAACAATGCTACGGGAAAATTAGCTAGCTAACGCTAACTAACGTTAGCTGTCATATTTACAGGGAATACCCGCCACACTAAGGTCATCTGTGCTGAAAAAACAACAGGACAAACTCTATTCAGAACAATGTAAACTAGACAAATGAGACATAACCACATTAATTCAGCTGTTTAAGCTAAATCCTCAGCTACTTTGTGCTTCTGCAAACCTTTTGGCACTAACCTTAACGTCACTGCAATGTATTAGACGCTGGAAGCCATATAGTTAGCTAACTAGTTAACGTTAGCTAACCTAGCTACCTAACCCTAACATTAGTTACATGTTGTCACTCGACAACAAAGAGTCGATCACATTATCACAATACAACGTAGCAGAAAAATGAACAAAAACTAACTAGAACTCGCCTATTTCCAAATTTAACAGTCAACGCCGTTAGCCACCTGGCTAACAACATCCACACAGTAAACTTACCCCGTCAGCCTAACGGACGCTTACTACAAATAAACAAATCCAGTACCACTATGCTGTAAAACAAGCGACTGGGAAACATTTGTTAACTAATAAAACTGTAACACGAATGTCTTCCTTATAGTAGCGGCTCCACACTCGACTCGGTAATTTCACGGAGAGCGCATCTTTTGAATTTTCCCACCACGTACTGATGGCGTCATCTCCGCTGCTGAGGGAGGGAGGAAGGAGAAATGTCTTCATGATTCAGTTTTACTGAACCGATTCTTTTGAAACGTGTTTTAATGAAGTGAATGTCCGATTCTACCGACTCAAAGAAGTTCTTAAAGGGCTCATATCACAGACATTGAATTTTCCAGACTTTATAGAAAATAATTTGATGCGATGTGTAAATATTGTTAAAGCTTTAAATACACTTTTCACGCTCCAGTCTATACAGAGTATTTCAGCCTGGACTACTTTTTGAGTGAGGCACAACACAGGATAGCCAATCAGAACAGAGGTTATTTACACATAACAGGCTTAAAGACATAGTTTAAGGGACCCAGAGAAGACTGAATAGGATTATGTGCCATTATACGTCCACAAAACGTCAGACAAAAAAAAAGTAAATTCAAGAAAAAGGGATGGGTCCTTTAAATGTGTACAGCATAGTATCCTATGAGGCCCATATTCTATTCCAAAAATGTTATTCGAACTTCATTAACTTATGTTATACTGCTTACATGTTACAAAAACTTCCATGTAGTTGGACATGTGAGTCGTTTGGACGGATTCATCGAAAAGAACCGGTTCAAAAGAACGAATCGTTCACGAGCCGGACATGGCTGTTCGCGAGGTGTGTGTGTGTGTGTGTGTGTGTG
>JAILXH010167104.1:0-16305 GCA_023558415.1 Piaractus mesopotamicus
ACACACACACACACACAATAAATAAAAATTAAAATTTTCAACACGGAATTTGTTTTGTCATTGAGCGTACATAAGGGTCACTTGTGTTGCTCTCTACTCAGGAGCTAACGTCCATGCCACCACAGCCACGGGGGACACAGCGCTGACGTACGCCTGTGAAAACGGACATACAGATGTGGCTGATGTGCTGCTTCAGACTGGGGCTGACCTGGTTTGTGCCTTTTTTTGGGTTTTTTTTTTTGTTTGTTTGTTTGTTGGTGCTGGTTTTGTATTGTCAGAGCTATTGTTTTTGACTTTCTGTAACTTTTTGCTTTCAAGGAACATGAGTCAGAAGGTGGAAGGACGCCACTGATGAAAGCAGCCAGAGCAGGACACCTCTGCACTGTACAGTTCTTAATCAGTAAAGGTTGGTGTCTGCTGAGATCCATACAAATTTACTGTTTCAGTCCTGTAACAGTATACCTCATAATTAGATTTTCATACATAAACTTTTACTGCGCAGTAACTTTTAGTAAGAATTAAATACATGCAAGTGTTCTAAGCATTGTATTTTCCTCCTCTGTTATACAATTAATGTAGCCCTTTAGTGTAGACCCTTACACCATTGGCATTGAAAACACATTGCTCTACTCCATTGGGCAAAAATAGATTGGTGTGTGTGTATATGTATATATGTAAATGTTGTAACATCACCTATGTGCACATATCTATGCACATACATGTAATTTGCTGTTTATCTTTCTCTAATTAGCCATTTTCGTGTCTTATACAGGTGCTAATGTGAACAGAGCTACGGCCAACAACGATCACACTGTGGTGTCTCTGGCCTGTGCCGGAGGCCACCTGGCCGTGGTGGAGCTGCTGCTGGCTCATGGTGCAGACCCCACTCACAGACTGAAGGTGGGTAGTTGTGTTAACCTATGAACCCCAGATAGATTGTGGTACTTGGAGGAAGCCTTTTTCTGAGCTAAAATACTCAACTGGAGAAATTCTCTTCACATTACTTCATAGTTTGTGTCTGTGGACTCCTAGGCAGTAGAAATTAATTTAATGATCTTTGTCTTCAGGTTATACTATACTGTACTTGATTTATGTTCTTTCTTTGCAAGTTTCTTTACAAGCCTGTCCACCAGTCTCAGGTGCTGATTAGTTTTTGATCTCTTCCAACCAGGATGGCTCCACAATGCTGATTGAAGCTGCTAAGGGTGGTCACACGAACGTAGTGTCTTACCTGCTAGACTACCCAAACAACATTTTGTCGGTCCCTGCACCAGACCTGTCCCAGCTCACGCCCCCCTCCCACGACACATCGCAGGTAAGGAGTTGCAGCATTCTCATTATGCCATAAAATTACCGTAAGTGCTGGCAGACACAAGCATTACACACCCTCCATTTCATACACCTTTCAAATCCTGAAAATGTAGTTTTCATATCCACAGGCCCCAAGAGTCCCATTCCAAGCCCTAGCCATGGTGGTACCTCCTCAGGAGCCAGACAGAGTGCCCTCCACTATCGCCACGCCACCGCCGGTCACAAACAAAGGTTATTTATCTTTGTTCTTCAGCCAAAATATTAAGCTGTGGGGGGAAAAAAAAAAACAAACTTGCAGGTTTTTGACACTACCCATGAAATGTCATATTCCTGTTACGTGCTGTGCAAGCTTAATGATAATGATAAAAATTCTCACCTCATTATATTTTCTGTTGATCAGGTATGTCCAAGCAGAGGCTGAGCTCTCTGCAGGGCAACACGGTGGCTACAGGGGGGCTGGATGCTGACCTGCTGCCACCCTTTCACCCTTACCAGCCGCTGGAGTGCATTGTGGAGGAGACAGAAGGAAAGCTGAACGAGCTTGGCCAGCGCATCAGCGCAATCGAGAAGGCCCAGCTGCAGTCACTAGAGCTGATCCAGGGCGAGCCGCTCACCAAAGACAAGATTGAGGAGCTGAAGAAGAGTCGCGAGGAGCAGGTACAGAAGAAGAAAAAGATCTTGAAGGAGTTGCAGAAGGTGGAGCGGCAGCTGCAGCTCAAGACGCAGCAGCAGTTCACCAAAGAGTACATGGAGGCTAAGGGGATCAAGGAGGAGCCGGGCCAGGCGGCAGGGGTGGAGGCGCCCGGCACCCCCCTGCCACTCCAGGCCACGCAGCTGGGCTCCAGCACTGACGGCGAGGGTAACCACGATGAGGAGGACCACCAACCTGCCCCCGCAGATGACGAAGAGGAGGACGATGATGATGATGAGGATGAGGATGAGGATGAAGAAGATAGAGACTACACAGAGTTGCCGCAGGTGGACACCATTCTGTATCGAGAGTCAGCACAGCTACCACCTCCACCACCTCCTCAGCCACATGGCTTGCAGGTCCCCACGCCTCCCCCTTTGCAGACCAGCTTCGTTCCCATTCAGCCCCTGGCAGCACAGCAGTCCACAGACTTCGGCAGTGCCGAGTACCCAGGCAGCAGCAGCCCAGATCTGCAGAGGGTGATGTTGGGCCAGCAGCTGTCAGGCCTGGGGCCCGGTCTCCTCGCACAGGCGCCTGATGGCCTCATGGTGGCCACACCCGCACAGACGCTTACAGACACGCTGGATGACATCATGGCAGGTGAGCTGACAGTTGCTGAGCCTTCGAACTTCTTGGATTTGAACAGTCATCGGAAATGGCAGGTTCACTGTAATTTAATGGTTTTCTCTTAAAAAAAACAAAAACAAAAAAAAAAAACCCACCAAGGACCATGTTGTTTTGATGTCTTGTGTCTGTGTGAAGCAAAATGCAATTAATGATGGTTTTATGTTTTTCTTTTGATAATGTCTTGGCATTCATGACTGAATCTTTCCTCTCGTCTGCAGCAGTGAGCAGCAGAGTGCCTATGTTAAACACTACGACCTCACCTATACCTCAGCCCACAACACAGACGCCCATCAACACTGTCACTCCACCCTCCATGCTCCCGCTCTACCCGTCCGTAGACATCGATGCACACGTAAGCTCTGAGCTCACCTAATCAAACAGCACGTGCTCTGCTGCTAAAAAGATGTGCACTGAAAAGATATTGTTGTGAGATGCTTTATAGTGTAGAGAATAAATAATTTCCAAGGTTATAATCTTTGACAGATTTACACTACATGTCTAGAACTTTATAGACACTCCTCATACAGCCTTATGTCTGAAATCAAGAGTATTATTAGGGATAGGTGCAGTAACAGCTATACAACTATCACTGTTCTGGGAAGCCTTTTCAGTAGATGTTGGAACATTGCTGTGAGGATTTGATTACATTCAGCCACAAGAGCATTAGTGAGGGATGTCGAGACACTTTTGGAGTAGGCATAGAACTGCATTGTACTCATGGCATTCATTTTACTGTCACTTCTCGGCCCCTCAGACGGAGAGCAATCATGACACTGCTCTGACTCTGGCATGCGCAGGCGGCCATGAGGAGCTGGTGTCAGTGCTCATTGCGCGCGGGGCCAACATCGAGCACCGGGACAAGAAAGGTAAGCCAACATTCCGACCACTCCAACTATACCATAAGGAGCCAAAGCAAAATCTGAAAACTTTCGTTTTCTGTCCATAGGATTCACTCCTCTGATCCTGGCTGCTACTGCGGGTCATGTTGGCGTTGTTGAGATCCTCCTGGACAAAGGAGGAGACATCGAGGCTCAGTCCGAGAGGACCAAAGACACCCCTCTCTCCCTGGCCTGCTCGGGTGGCAGGCAAGAGGTACGTTTATAAAGCTGCTAATAACATCCATAATTTCTCTGTTCTCTTGTAAACAAGACAACGTAAAATAACTGTAGGGGAGCTTGCTATATTATAGCTGTGGCTGCTTCCTTTGGTTATTCAAGATGGTTCTTTAGACAGTATATCTAACCTCTGGCTCCTTCTTCACAGGTGGTGGAACTGTTGCTGCTCCGTGGCGCTAACAAGGAGCACCGTAATGTGTCTGACTATACCCCACTTAGTCTAGCCGCCTCAGGAGGCTACGTCAATATAATCAAGATCCTCCTCAACGCTGGAGCTGAGATTAACTCTAGGTCAGTTAATTTATTCATTTATACTCACCCATTTTCCCGTGAAGTATCTTTTGAGGTGTGATCTTGTCACTTTAGAAATGGCTTTTCTCATGTCTTTTTTTACTAATATCTCTGTTTGTCTTTTTGACCATTCTAGGACGGGCAGCAAGCTGGGAATCTCTCCTCTAATGCTGGCGGCCATGAACGGCCATGTACCTGCAGTGAAGTTGCTGCTGGACATGGGCTCTGACATCAATGCTCAGATTGAGACCAATCGCAACACAGCGCTAACACTGGCCTGCTTCCAGGGCAGGGCCGAAGTGGTCAGCTTGCTGTTGGACCGCAAGGCTAACGTAGAGCACCGTGCCAAGGTCAGTTACCTTCAAAGAGCTGGTTTTTCACTCAGATCACACCTTTTTTCTCATCAGACTTAGGTAGTGGTTTGTTCATTAACAGTCTGACAACTTAATCCTGTAACTACAGAAAAACAGATTTTTGTCAGTAATTCGTTCAGTGCAGTACATGCACTTGGTTAATAAGATACTGGAAAACTCTGGGTCTACATTAGTCAGGCAAAAAATCCGATTTCCAGGCCTTAATCTTATCTAGGAAATCAGAGTATGCTGTTTACATGACCACTTGAATAATGAAATGACTGCAGAAATCCAATTATTAAGTGCATGTAAACATACTCATTTTTATTATGAATAAGCCTGTTTATAAAAGCAGGGATGTTTCATTTCGTTCATTTGTGAGTTCACCTTGTGTCAAACATATTCTGTAAAACTATGAAATTACATCCCTAGTGCATTTGCACTCTGGAGTAATTCTGATCCTTTGTCTTAGACGGGGCTCACCCCTCTTATGGAAGCTGCGTCCGGTGGCTATGCTGAGGTGGGCCGCGTGCTGCTGGATAAAGGTGCAGATGTCAATGCCCCTCCTGTCCCCTCATCCCGTGACACTGCCTTGACCATCGCTGCAGACAAGGGCCACTACAAGTTTTGTGAGCTCCTCATTAATAGGTAAGTAGTAGCACTTATAACAATATGCTGTCTCTAAAAGTACATGCTTTGATAGTCAGAACTGTGTGATTAGCATTGCAGAGATCACGTTGCTCTTTCCTGTCTTCCAATAGAGGGGCTCACATCGACGTACGTAATAAGAAGGGGAACACTCCTCTGTGGCTGGCTGCAAATGGGGGCCATTTTGATGTAGTGCAGCTTCTAGTGCAAGCCGGAGCTGATGTGGATGCAGCGGACAACCGTAAGATCACCCCTCTCATGGCAGCATTCCGTAAGGTGAGCACATCGGATGTTTGACCCAGGAATGTCAGGTCTTAGAATTATGATCAGTTGTGAAAATGAATGACTTTTTTCTACTGTGAATATGAAACAATAATTGAGTAGTATGTCACAGTGGAAGAGAAAGTTTACTGTGCTCTAGGACTAAGGCTTAACCCCTTGTTAAATTTTTTTTTTTCTTTCATTTTTAGGGACATGTGAAAGTGGTCCAGTACTTAGTGAAGGAGGTGAATCAGTTCCCCTCTGATATCGAGTGCATGAGATACATTGCCACCATCACAGACAAGGTGCGGACTGAAGCATTATTTTGGACTTAATGTGTTCAATTTGTAGCTTGTGGGTTGGATTGTTTGGTACAAACATTCAATTGCTCTGTATTTTGCTCCCAGGAGGTGCTAAAGAAGTGTCATCAGTGCATGGAGACCATTGTCAAAGCCAAAGACCAGCAGGCTGCTGAGGCTAACAAGAATGCCAGCATTCTGCTCAAGGAACTTGATCTTGAAAAGGTGTGCTGTAGCTTAAGACACTCTGCTTAGACATTATGTTCCAATAATGAGGGTGTATAGCCACATCATACCCACTAAAGCAGGGATGCAAAACATATGGATTAATGAGTCAAATACAGGACTCATGGTAAACATAGTAACTTGTATCGTTGCCCAGATTCAGTTATTAATTAGTAAAGGTCCTTTTTGCCATTCTTGGTGCAGTTTCTTAGTCACTCATAATAGACACATTCAAGTGTGCAGCTTTTTGCGATAATGAACGTCTTTGTTGAAGGAACGCCAGGTGGATTCTGAATGCTGAGTGTTCCAGGAGAAAGGGACAACAGCGTATTTCTTCTAGAAAATAAACTACAAACCCATTTTAGGAATTTGTTTCCAGCAACTGCGCCTAAAGAATTTAACATTTGAAGGCACTATGAAACCAAAGCATGGTAAACGTACGACCAGATTACTATGGACAGACATGGTAAACAAACTAACTGCATCTCTCAAAAAGCATGATTGATGCGGCTGTGAAGCCTAGTTTTATCACTGCTCAATAAATGACTTTGGCGTATTCTGAAGCGGAGTTTGTTAAAATGTGCACATTAATGGCAGCTGCACTAGTGTGCCCTGACAAGCAACAGGCTTTTGCTAATGCAAGTTTGTCAGGACAAACTGTAGTGGACAGAGTCACAGACTTAGACAGGCAGTTGAAGGAGGGAGTAAAATCACTTATTTTTCAATTGCAGTAGATGAGAGCTCAGGCAATATAGTGGCTCAGCTTGCAGTTTTCATGAGAGGTTTTTAAGCATGCTTTTTGACTGTCACTTTGAGTTTGATGAACAGAATTAGTAAATATCAACAAGACGCTTTAACAGTTTATCTGCACAATGTTTATAGTTCTAAAGTTACAGCGCTACAAAGGAATAACAACCTGCATTGTTTTTTGCAGTCATACAAAAAGGCCGGTCCCTAATTGTCACTTCAGGAAACATTATAAAATGAACTAAAATGGCCCATATTAATGGCAAGTGCTTTGATATATTGATGCAGCCCCTTTAATGTGAGTTTTTGACTTGTGTGGCCCTCAACTCCAAATGTCACCCCTGCACTAAAGCATACATTTACTTGTCACAGCAGCCTTTCATGCTTGGAGCACTTTGGTTTATGGGAGGTAAAATTAGGTTGTATTGGGTAAAACTGATTGTATATTTTATCCCCTTGTTTGACGATAGTCCCGTGAAGAAAGTAAAAAACAAGCTCTGGCGGCAAAGAGAGAGAAGCGCAAAGAGAAGCGCAAGAAGAAGAAGGAGGAGCAAAAGAAGAAGCTAGAAGAAGAGGCAAAAGTGAAGGATGTTTTCTCTGAGACACAGGACCAGAAAGAGGACTCTGCTGAAGGTATGTGGATTTTTACTTTTCCTAAATTGTTCTGTATTTCCTTTCGCTAATATTTTTTTCCATTCATAGCATACTCTTAAGTACCACTGCTTATTACTCCTTTTCTGTCTGCCTTGGCAGAGGTGGATGTCCCCATTGAGCCCCCTAGCGCCACTACTACCACCACCATTGGCATCTCTGCAACCTCCACCACCTTCACCAATGCCTTTGGCAAGAAGCGTGCCAATGTAGCCACCACACCTAGTACCAACCGCAAGAATAAAAAGAACAAGACCAGGGACTCACCCAGTGAGCCCATCATTCTACAGGATCCTCAGGTGGCATTGGCTCAGCAGAAGGCCGACAAAAACAAGATCCATGGGGAACCCCGAGGCGGTGGGGCACCGGGGGGCACCAGTGACTCGGACAACCTGGACAGCACTGATTGCAACAGTGAGAGCAGCAATGGCAGTAAAAGCCAGGAGCTGGCTGACCTGCCCTCCTCATCGTCCTCCTCGTCGTCCTCCTCGGCACCTACAAGTTCCAGCCAACCTCAACCTGTGACTGAAAAGAGGCAGGGCCTATCGCTGCCCACCTCTCGGGAGGAGAAAGTCACCGTGTCCATCTCTAAACCACAACAGAAGTAAGAGCTATTTCACCATTGCACAGTAAATCCTCTTGATAGTTGCACAGTTGGGGTCAAAATTATTTCTTAAAAGAGAAGTCATCACTGTAGCAGCAAGCCTAGAACATTTCAAATTGCAAACAATGTTAAACATTATTTTTAGTGATTAAAATTACAATATCACCAGTTTCTCCCCAGAAAGTATGGCTATTGTTTAGGGTGCTTTTTTTGCCAAGTGCATTACAGTATGCATTTATTAGTTTTCAATAGTTAATTAGATTACTTCTGTCTAATCCTGTAATTTTTTTTTCCCCTTACAGAGCTCATGAGGTCATTAGTGACCTGCCTTCAAATTCCCTGCCCTCTTCACTCAAGACCATTTCACTGCCAGTCACCTCACCCAACAGCAAAATGAACCTCACCAGCCCAAAGAGGGGCCAGAAGAGAGAGGAGGGGTGGAAAGAGGTTGTCCGAAGGTAAGTGGCATAAAACAAGGGAAGTCATGAAAAACGTGAGTTTTTCTTTCCCTCCTTCTCTATTACATTAAGGTGATCAGAAAAATTGCTTATAATTTATTTATTTTTTTTAAGGTCAAAGAAGCTCTCAGTCCCAGCCTCTGTGGTGTCTCGGATCATGGGCCGAGGTGGCTGCAATATTACAGCCATTCAAGACGTGACAGGTGCACACATAGATGTTGATAAACAGAAGGACAAGAATGGCGAGAGAATGATCACTATCAGGTGCAAATTGTTTTTACTTCACTTATTTTGTAGCTTGATCAAATGTTTGACTATAGTTGACTTTCGGTGGTGTATGCTTAGGTCTACATACTGTCCCTTACACACTTTGTCCACTGTTTTTCAGAGGAGGCACGGAATCCACACGGCACGCTGTTCAGTTGATCAATGCGCTAATTCAGGACCCTGCCAAAGAGCTGGAAGACCTGATTCCTCGCAACCACATTCGTCAGCCTGGCACCAACACCAAAATTGGCTCCACGTACACCACGTCCACAGGAGCCACCAGCACCACTGCAGCCACTTCAAAAGGCTTGCCATCAGTCGTGCCATCCTCCAGCGTGTCCTTCCAGTCCTCCTCCAACTCAGCTGCTCAGCAGGCTGGCAAAATGGGCAAAAACATGGCACCTGGTGTCAGACCTCCTTTCGTCTCTTTGCCTCCACTGGCTTACACGCACCCCCAGCTGGCCCTGCTGGCAGCTCAGACCATGCACCAGATCCGTCACCCCCGTCTGCCCATGGCACAGTTCGGCGGCACCTTCTCACCCTCACCCAACACTTGGGGCCCATTCCCTGTACGTCCCGTAAGCCCTGGCAGTGCTAACAGCTCACCCAAACACACTGGCAGTGCTGCCCCACGACCTTCTAACTCTGCCCCTGCTACCACCGAGCACCCTACCCCAGCGTCTACTGCTACTGTCGCCCCTGGCTCCACTGCCTCACCCACCAACGCTGCACCCTCCAACACACCCACACCCACCTCAGTCAGGAAACAGCTTTTCTCTGCGGAGCCCAAGTCTGGTGTTGCACCTGCCATTGCCACCACAGCTAGTAGTTCTTCTACTGCACAGGCCCCACCTGTTCCCATCAGCTGTGCTCCCACCACTTCCACGACACCTCCACCTGCCCCAATTGCCCCACCTTCACAGCATCCCCCAGTCCCCAAGCCAGAGCCTGCCGCTGCTGGCACGCCCGCTAAAGAGAAGCCGGCAGACCTGGCAGTTCCTGTTTCGGGTGCCGCTTGTGAGGGCCCCAGCCCCTTGGCTCCCTTGCACTTCCCAGCATCTCCATCGGCACAGCCTGCGCTGCCCATGCAGCCAGATAGTAGACAGCAACTGCCCCTGCCCTTCACCTCCAGCACAGAGCCTAGCTCCTCCTCCACAGCCCCGCCCAGCACCACTCTGCCGGTCTCTCGTTCTGCACCACCAACCTGCAGCAGCACCCTCACAAACACCAGCAGCACCTTACCTCACTACACCACGCCAGCGGCACCCGGGGTGTCGCCCCGAATGCCGCCTCCTGCTCCCTACTACGCCATGGCACCTGGAGCCCCATTGCCGGAGCAGTCTGTGTTTGTGCCTCCAGGCGCAACACAGGAACCTCTCAAGCAGCAGCAGCCTCCCCAACCCAGTCTGGCTGCTGCCAGCATGCCACCCCCCTCCCTGCAGATGTCCTCAACGATGGGCATGATGAATGGCTCCCAGTTGCCTCTCCACAGTGGGAAAGCTCAGCTGCCTCCAAATTTTGGCCCTGCAGCTCTTTTCAATCACTTCAGCAGCATCTTTGACAGCAACCAGGTGGGCAACAACCAGGTGTGGGGGGCATGTCATCTTCCCACACGCACTCCACAGGAACAGCCCTACAGTGCACCACCCGCCTACATGGGAGGGATGGGACAGATGGAGAGCAACATGCCCCCTCCTGATGGCTCAAAGGCACCAGGGTATCGCTGTGCCTCCCAAAGAATAGTGTCTAGCCCCATCGGTAAGTGTCCAAGACCTAAAAATTAATTTACAGCCTTAATATCTGGACAGTCTGGCTAGCATCATTGATTTATCTAAACTCATTTCTTTCAACACTGCCAAGCAATTGTAATGTCCATGTAACTTGGAGTCTCTTGGTTTATTAGGAATGCACCCAATGGATCCCATAGGCAATTCCATCTCTTCTTCTACCGCGCTCACCAGCTTTGCCACAAGCATGTCAGCCAGCCCTGTGTTCCTGCAGGGTCCGGCTCCTGTCGGAACGCCCTCTTTCAGCCGTCAGCACTTCTCCCCTCATCCTTGGAGCGCCTCTACATCCTGTACGAGAATAAGTAAATAACCGCTATTCTACATTCTTTCACTCCAAACATGACATGCTACCATTTTTTTTTTTGTTGTTTTTTTTTGGGAAAGGCGCATGCAACCAATGTTTATCTTATTTAGGTGAGTCTCCGGTGCCGTCTGTGTCATCTGGAGCATCCTCCCCTCTGTGCACATCCACCGTGACCCCTGCCCTGATCCAGGCCAAGCCCAGCAGCTCCAGCCAGCAGGATCGTAAAGTGCCCCCGCCCATTGGCACTGAGCGCCTGGCTCGCATCCGGCAGACAGGCTCAGTCAACCACACCATGCTGCCCACCAGTTACACGCCGCCAGTCGGACAGGGTGGCATCTGGTCTTTCGGAGTGGGCAGTGCCTCTGGTAAGTGACATGAGAGGAAATGGAAGGGAAAAAGTGTAGTTTAGTCAACAACTGTGTATTTAGCTGAGCTTTGAACAAAGTTTGTAGTGCATATTTTCATATACCTGTACCTGCATAGTGACTTGTATTTGGGGTAAAAGAACATGTGTTTGACTGTTCTCTTCACAGAGGCGATGTCAGGCTGGTCTCAACCCCTGATGGGAGGGCCTATGATGCACCAGCAGCTGCAAGAGCAGTCAGCCTTCTCCCAGCATCAGGCTATGGAGCGAGATGACACCGGAATTGTAGCTCCTTCCAACACCTTCCACCAGCCCATGCCCACTAACTTCATGGATTTCCCTAAGGTTTGAGTGCTACATCAGGAATAGCTGTACAGTTCCCAGTCTGGTGGTGTTCTATAGCTACAAAAATATTTCTTTAAACATATGTTTAAATTGTCATTATCAGCTTGGTAGGATTGTTCATACAGTTGAAACAGGAATGGGTTACTTTTTCTGTTCTTTTGCTTATCAAAGTTCAGTAATACAGGTTTTTTTGTGGTCTCTTTTGTGGTCATTTTGTTTAGGGGTTACCGATGTCGATGTATGGTGGCACCATGATCCCTCCTCACCCTCAGATGGCTGAGGGTCCTGGAGGCCCCATGTACAACGGACTCCACACCACTGACCCTGCCTGGAACCCCATCCTGAAAGTCGTCCCCAGCTCGGCTGAGAATTCAGACCCACAGCAGGTAACTGTTCTGAGCATCCTTGCTCTCTGTTGTGGCCAATGAAAGCAGGAGCAAGAGTGCTCTTTCTCTGTCTGTTATGCTTTTTTCGGACTGAATAATCTGTGTGTATGTACTGACATCAAGAAAGCTAATTCTAGACCTGTTCTTCTCTGAGGTGCCTTGAAATTACAGTTGTTTGTATAGACGTTGCCTCCCCTGACTGTTGAAACCTTGTCGTTTCAGGTCTGGCCTGGGACTTGGGCCCCGCACGTGGGAAATGTGCATCTGAATCATGTCAACTAAACACACACCTAGAGACTGAGAGGCATAGGAGCAGTAACAAGAAATACACGTTAAAGAACAAGATAATTACATAATTACCAAAATGTTAACCTAGGAGTGTCCCCTTAAGAAAAAAGTATAAAAAAAGTTATGAAATTCGAGAGACGGACACCTTTGATGTGCCTAACTAAAAAGAAAGAATCCAGTGTGGGCTTTAACGTGTTTACCACTGTCTATGAACAAATCGATTGCCTGTGCAACAGGATACATTCTCTGAGTAGTATAGCCATTTTGACATTTAAGCCCCACATAAAGTGTTCTTGGTCTGCAGGGCTCAATAGGACAGTGCGCTATTTATACTCGGCCAAGAACTAGATGATTACATAAAGAGAGAAATCAGACCTTTTAGAGTGGTAAATACATGTATAATTGTTTACATACTGAAAAAGGGTTAAAATGAGAGTAAATTTCATGTCGTATAGTGGCTCTACTTTATGTAGCCTGTATTAATGTGAAATATTTACCTTAATATTCAATAAAAAGTTGGAAATGTATCCAAATGGTGTCATGCCCTTTTAAATGAAATGGTAAATGGGAATGGTCATGTGAGAGACTGTAGCCTTCATCTTTATCAGCAGTGACTGTTTAAACAAGCTATAGATATGCTATCTGCACATGAATTTGACATGAGATCATTGTTACTTGTGCAGACAGGGGGTGCAATTTCACACGTTTACTCTAAAGTGCAGCATACATGGTGTAATATTTTGTAAATATAAAAAGGTTAAAAACACTGGATGTGTGTGATTTGTGAGAAAGTTAGTTATAACTGTAAGCATCAGTTTCTTAATTAAAGCCAGCTAGCTCAGTGTTTTACTAATGGGGGTGGGAGGTGAAACATGATCTTATTGGTTAATGTAGGATAATATTTTTAGATAATATGACCAGGGTACTAACATGAACTAAAGAAGTAAAACAGTCCATCGTTATTGTAAGTTGACTATATTCAAATACTGTTACTTCAGAAACAACACTGTTGTAAAGCAGGTGAAGTGGCTCACATTACCTTAGGCTATACTCATATTACAAGGCTCATTTCTCAATTGTTGCACAGATCTTCAAATTTGTCCACATTTGCATGGGTAAGACGTGTATGTGAACAAATGAACAAACCTGTGCCCTGAACATGTGAACAAACTGTCACATGAATGAACCACATATCAACAAACAGTCGCCACAAAGATAATTGCTCTGCTTTCAGTTCAGTAATACACACCTAAGTAATATAAGTAGAATAACTTGAGAAGGATTATGGAGGGTAGAGATGTTTTTAAATGTGTACAGGTGATGTATAATAATTGAAAGGCATTCAGCTCAGTGGAAGTTTCTGGTTCATACAATAATTAAAACATAATTATGAAGGCCATTACACCAGCCTGTTACGCATGAAAAATAGCAGAATGTGAGGAACAGGTATTACTCGCTAAAGATACAGTTTAATGGTTCTTGGCCTAATGAGTGTTTCTCCAACTACACTTTTAAGTCCTTGCCATGAATTTTTGGATGTTTTTTTGGGTGTTTTTTTTTTTTAAAAGAATAGTTTAGTGCTGATAATATTTTAATGTGTGAAATGGTTGCCAAGTGTACTGAGCTAATATAATAAGTCAATTTGGGTCAAAATATCACTTTTAGTCATGTCCCTCGTGTGAGTTCAGTCTCAAATGCATACAAACAAGTTACTGAATTACAAAATTGTCTTCTCAGTTGTAACTGCACTATATGAAACCAAACTATTACTTAGTTAAACCTACTTTCGACTGAAACATGAGTTACTCAGAAAGTACATGGACAAAAGTGTGGGAAACTTGGTGTCTGGATTTAGACAAAAGTAATTTTCTGTTTAGATCCATGAGTTATAGAACCATTTCATGCTTAAATGGTTCTACAGATTGACGGTGTGTTGTATGTGGAATAACAACAATAGAAGAACCCTTTTGGTGCTATACAGAACCATTTCAAAAAAGGCTCTATATAGAACTCATGATTCTAAATAGACATATTGCCGTTACCTTGAAGAGCCATCTTTTTTTAAAGTGGGATGCCACCACGTGCAACAGGCATGCAAAACAAACGAGAAAAAGCAGGTGGACGATGAGCGTTCGTTCACACCAGAATGAAACTTCACGTACACAGAAGTTTGACTCGTTCCGGTTTAGTCATGTTCACGGTGACAAAGACAGGTAACTTCATTAATCCTCCTTTTTTCCTTTACCGGAGGTGAGTGTGTGTTTACACTGGGCTCAAACGCTTTCACTGCTGTTACGTCAGCGCTCCGTTAAGCCCCGCCCCCTCGGAGGCTCTAAAACCGCGCGACTCGTTTGTCTGCGCGCTGCAGTCAGCAGAGCTCACAGACACGGGCGGAGAGCAGAGACCCTTAAAAAGTAACGTAACCAACAATTAGCTCGAGAACTGAAGGCCCGAAAAACCTGTCGGCGTTCTTGATCTCACTTTCAAGCGACTAGTTACCTGATCCTGCCTGTTAGGACCTGAAACCATGTCGACGGTCTGTGAAGCGTCCTCGGGCTGCCCCATTCCGAGCCGAGCGGCAGACGCTAAAAGCTGGTCTCCTCTGGCCGACTCTTACAGCCAGACCCCTGGAGGAACTCTCTTCTCCACCACTCCTGGAGGTGAGTCTCCCCCTTTTTTTATGCTCTGTATCTTCACATTCGCAACACTGACACTTTCAGCTGATCACATCCTACCTCAGCGGTTCTCAGTCCAGGTCCTGGAGCGCCCCTGGCTGGCTGTCTCCGCCCCAACGACCACTTTAACTGAGGAAGAGCTTGTTAATTAGCTGATGAGTTAGATCAGGTGAGTTCACCGTGTGGAAAAATCCCAAGCTATTCCCAAAAGGCGGGACGCTCCCACGTCAGTTTCAGGGACCGCTGCCCTACAGTAAAATCTACTTGGTTCATCCAATATAAACCTTTGTAATCCCAAGTTTATTTTCTAATTACTGTTCCACGTATTTCCCACATGTACTGCTAACTAAACTTACCAAGCTTCTTTAGAAATGCTGATCTAGAGCCCATCCACACTATAATGGTTAAGAGGATATTAACTGTTCCAATGTTTTGACACTTGATAAATATGACCTCAGCGTAGTTGGTGACTTCTTAATAAGAATTGCCTAGTTCAAGCAAAATCAGATGAAATGGCCCTCATTTTCTAAGAACCTTCCAAAGCTGGTATGTTGACTTCTGGATTGTATACAAAGGGGAAGCTAAGCTCAGAGTTGCAGCATCAATTGGCAAATACTCACGTGCTTGTTTACATTTTCAGTCACACCATTGTGGTGGAGGAGAGAAAGTCTACAGTGAACACTGTCTAAATGCCACAAGAACAAGGCTGAATTAAAGTTGCGCTGCATAGCTAGGATGGCAGCTCTGGTTAAAAAATAAATAAATAAAAATGAACTGGGTCAAACGCTTGCAGGATCTTTCTCCTGAAGATCAGGGACAATATTGTTAAAAGCAAGACCTGACTTTAGATCATAGACTGATAAATTCATCTTTGGTGCTGCTGTTAACCTCTCATGTTGTATTTCTGTGGTCCGTAGTGTTTTTCTGTCCATGTTAATGGGACCACCTTGTCCTTTTCTGTTCTTTTCTCCTTACGCAGCACCCCAATCAGCTCTCCTCTCTCACTCTCCACCCCTCTAGGTTGGGCCATACCACAGCTTGTGTTGCATAACATGTTTTTCTATATGTTCTATATCCTTCATCTGAACACTTTCCAAGCCTTGGAAGAAAGGCACAAGATAGAAGAAAGTAAATCAAAGCCAAAGTACTCTGAAATCTCTTGCCAGCAGTCTTTGGCTTGTTGTGTTTATTCACACTGGAGATTGTCCCATGATGCATGTTTATTATTATATATATTTTTTTAATAACAATTTTATCACCTTTCTTCCAGGGACCAGAATCATCTATGACAGGAAGTTTCTCCTAGAGTGCCGGAACTCCCCGATCGCACGGACCCCTCCGTGCTGTCTCCCTCACATTCCAGGGGTCACCATGCCTGCTGCACACACACTGGGCAAACTACTGGAACAAGAAGAGGACTGCAAGGACCTCCCTGGTGAGACTGTCTTGCTCTCACTTTCTCTCTGTCTTTTTTTTTTTTTTTAAATATACAGTGGATTCCCTCACACGTGGCCTAGTCAGAGGTGTTTGGGTTTAACAGCGGCGCATGCACCCTATTGTCGATTTTTTTTTTTTTTTTTTTTTTTTTTTTTTTTTTTTTTTTTTTTT
>JAILXH010167170.1:9369-21212 GCA_023558415.1 Piaractus mesopotamicus
ATTCTAGCAATTAGCAGCACTGTAATTGTACACCAGCAGACTGGAACTGTGAATTGTGTGGAGCTCAGGGCCCTCAATACAGATCCCATCTAAAATATGCAGAGTGTCAACAATATGGCCACTGGGCACTTCTTCCAAGTTCACTATATACTCACTCAGTGTTCACTTTCTTATAGACACCTACCCTGTAGACTGTACAGTGGACACTGTATGAGCTCCACCTACTTTATAGATCCACTCTATATGTATACAATTACCCATCTCTTGTTACACATCATTTCTCAGCCACCCTCTTCCCCATTCATGGTAGATCAGTTTCCAAAAGTCTGTGGGCAGAAACTAATGACTGACGAAGTGAGTTCACAGGACCCGCTGGCCTGAAGTACAGGATGGCTACCACCAATTGAGAGAGCCCATATAGCATGTACACAACAGTGATCAGTTATTAAATAAGTTGTTAAAGAGGACAAAGAGCAGAATACAGTAAATACTGGACATGTTATGGATGGGTACAATATGACTTCAGCAAAATCAGATTGAATAATATTTCATATTTATTATACTACAATCAAATAAATATGCAAGTCCCCATCCCTCATTTGATTGAGCAAATTCTGTCAAGTTAATCAGTGCCGTGTGGGTATGTAAGTGCGTGTGGTGTGTCAGTTACAAGCCACTGCTCTGAGGCTACTACACAATGTGGAACAGAATTCCTGAGTGACCTAACAAGTTGCGCTGCAGTGGACCAGCTGCTCGAGCACACTGGAACAAGTCTAAGCTTGAAGTCGTGAGAACATGACAGGATGCGTTCAGTTTAGATGCTGCGGTTTGTGCCTCTGCTGCTGAATGTGAGGAATGTGAGATCAAAACTGACTCAAAAGCATCTCGATACGGAAAATAAATTGCACCGCTTTATGTAATTGAAAACAGCACAAAGAAGAGATGTTTAATATGTTACCTTATCAACTTCTTTGATATTTATCAATATACGCTAATTTCAAATTTGATGCCTGCAGCACATTCTATGAATAGTTGGAAAGGGGCGATGAAAGGCAAGGAAGTTAGTGGAATGATCAAAAACACGTATTTTGGAACTTTCAACAAGTAAATGGTAAGAGGTGATGCTGTCATGACAGAAGCGTTCACGAATGGCTCAGTCGCCACATCATGATTCATGACGTGTTCTTAAACCGCAGAATTGTTCGCACCTTTGTGCTCTTGAGTGTGAGAAGTTTCTGTTCTTACCTAATAAGAAAACATTGGTGAATGTCAGAATTTTCATGAAGACTGCGTGAGTGGGATTTAAAAAGAATTTTTTGTGTTAAGATCGGTTAGTGAGGCCCAATGTTTCTTAACACACCATCACAAGGAATTTAGGAATTTTCCCATCTACACTCCATATCATTATTAACAGATTCAGAGAATCTGGAGGAAACGGGCAGGGCTGAAAACAATATTAAATGTCTGTGACCTTCGACTCCTCAGACAGCACTGCATTAAAAACCAACATGCTTCTGTAATGAATATAACCACATGGACTCGGAAAACCCTTGTTATGTAACACACTGGTAAACATGCCCCTGTCCCAACTTTGCTGAAACATGTTGTTATCAAATACAAGAAACAATAAAGTTATTACTTGAAACATTAAAACTTTTTTATTGATACTGTTTTTAATAGAATACAGGTCAAAAAGGATTTGCAGATAATTGCTGTCTGTTTTTATTTACATTTTTCCTACTGTCCCAGCTTTTTTGGAATCGGGTTTGAAGGTGTGGGAACAATTTTCACTACTACAATGTAAAGTAACTATACTGCACTGTGATAAATATACATAATAGTATTCTAAAATCTCAAGCTGTCTCACGCTTATGATTCAGTAACTACATAGACTACAATGCAAACTGGCTGACTTATTCTTAGGTTATAGAAGTGTGCAGAAAAACTTTAGACTTGCCTGTGAGTCCTGGCCATTTAAGGGGTTAACTTTAAAGGGGCACATCGGCCCCTTAATATGTTGTTTGTTTTGTTATGGCAGTATTCTGTAGCTCATCACTACATTCATCAGCCTCATCAGTTTGACAGTGTTCACGATTTAAAATCATGTCCATGTTTTTTCTCACTACACTACCCAGCATGCATTACCCAAATACATCAGACAACCACAGGGAACACCTGTGGTGTCAACCACAATAGACAAATAGAGGCATATTTTAAAAAGGCAATAAAAAAAACTGTGAGCTCAATGATTTTTACGTCAACATTTTCGAGAAAAGGACTAAGGAGGGAAAAAATCTGAACGATAAATACTGAAATAAGATAATGATGTAATAGACTGACATCTAATCTGGTAGGGCTACTTCCTGCAGTTTATGTTGATTGTATGATCTCTATAACTGGTCTAAATCTTTTTTGGATTACGTGCAGTTGTTCTGTGTACTTGAAAGACTAACTATACTCACAATATAGTCAGAAAAGTGTATTTAACATAGTTTATCACAATCCCATTATCATATTGCTCATCCCTACTTTATTGTACAATAATGAAATAAGTTTATTCCAAGTAAATTTTTAACCATTTCTATTGTTTTTATCTATGTTCTTTTAAATGTAAAAGACTGTATGTTTTCAAATGGTGTACAG
The DNA here is from genome assembly GCA_023558415.1 of Piaractus mesopotamicus. Taxonomy (NCBI): domain Eukaryota; kingdom Metazoa; phylum Chordata; class Actinopteri; order Characiformes; family Serrasalmidae; genus Piaractus; species Piaractus mesopotamicus. Next base: position 12,013 of record JAILXH010167170.1, read on the forward strand.
AATAGCCCTTATTAGGTTTTAATAGTAGTTTAGTAAGTCAGGCATGTATGAATATACTCTTTTATAAACTCACCCTTAATTTTTCAGATCTTGTTACATTTTATGCATCTTTTAATTTAGCAGATCATTGCTGTCCAAAATGGTAACTTCACTGGAGAGGGCAAAAACCTTTTTTATTTTCAATCTAAGTTTATATAAACAGGTTTAATTCCAAGTAATTTTGGAGCATTTCTATTGGTGGAATCACCATGAAATGTTCACACAATGTAAAGGACAGCAGCTGTGCTCAAATGAAGCACGCACCTAAAAAAGATGGTTCTTTAAAGGTTCTTTAGTAAAGAAAATGGTTCTATATAGCACTATAAACACTCAAAAAACCCATGATTAAAGGGTACTTTGCATCATCTTCAGATTGAAGGAGAACGTTCTGTAGATGGTTCTATATAGAACCTTTTTGAAAAGGGATCTTTGTAACATCAAAAAAGGTGGCTTCGTAAAAAAAAAAATCTTGGCTTCGTAACAATAGAAGAACCCTTTTGGTATCATTTCAAACCCTTGTTTTTAAAAAAAAGTTCAATATAGAACCATCTACAGCACATTCTCCATTAGTCTGAAGAACCTTTTATGCACCAGTGAATCTCTTTTTTAAACACTGTGTCCACTCACTGTCCACTCTATTAGACACTCCTAACTTGTTGGTCCACCTTGTAGATGTAAAGTCAGAGACGGTAGCTCATCTGTTGCTGCACAGTTTGTGCTGGTCATTCTCTTTATCAGTGGTCACAGGACGCTGCCCACAGGACGCTGCTAGGGCGGGATATTTTTGCTTAGTGGACTATTCTCAGTCCAGCAGTGACTCTGAGGTGTTTAAAAACTCCAGCAGCACTGCTGTGTCTGATCCACTCGTACCAGCACAACACACACTAACACACCACCACCTGCAGTGCTGAGAATGACCCACCACCCAAATAGTACCTGCTCTGTGGGGGTCCTGACCATTGAAGAACAGGGTAACAAACTTGCTGAGAATGATCCACCACCCAAATAATAGCTGCCCTGTAGTGGTCCTATGAGGGTCCTGACCATTGAAGAATAGTGTAAAAAGGGGTTAGAAAGTATTTAGAGAAACAGATGGACTACAGCCAGAGTTTGGTATGCTTATTACAGCCTGCCTCTCTTCAGCTATGAGTAGAACTGAAAGACTGAAGATGTGCAATAGCAGTGTGAAGTTAGAAATCCTTGTGCTCAATGAAAGTTTAGTAGAATATCACTAATATACCAAACATCCCGAATGGCCATCTTCACTGCTGGAAGGACAACAAGAAAAAACTGCAGTAGCGTCACCATTTAAAGGGAAGAACATGAGGGAAGCTGGCAGATTAAGCCCTTTCTTTTCACGCACATGGTAACAGAATACACCTGAGAACTTCTAATCTAAAAAGGCGTCACTTCAGTTCAGATCCAGTAGAGGGCGATATCAAAGGAAGACTTGCCAGCAAAGCTGTGGACATTCACAAGTACAGCTTATAATCAGGCCTTACTACATATTTTCATTTGTAAAGTAATACAGTTGCTTTTACACTAGATGAAAGCCTTAAAAAGTAATTTTCCATCTTTTGTGGCTGAAGTGGATCAAATTATCACACAAGAGCTGAATGGAAATAATATCCAATGAAGTCCCATGAGGTATTTTTTATGTATTTGGCAAAGATGGTAATGTGGAATTGTTGATAATGCTCTGGAGTTGGCCGGCCTGTTTTCTGTATTTCGTTTTGATATTTAAATGAAGTAAAAATAAGTTTACTACTACTTTTATTACCTTTGCTTCTCTGTACTTCTGTCCTGAACTGGATGCTAAGTCTTTGTACCATTGTATACTGTGCATTTCCTGCTGGGAAATTTGAAGCGAGCAATCCTGCACGTGTTAACCGGTTTTCCGTGCTCTCATTGCACGAATGGAAGTCTGATATGGAAATCTGTACTATTCAGCACGCACAACCAACATGCCATTTTTCCACCTGTTACACAAGGCCTGTGGTGCTTACCTCCAGTTCTTCACTTTGAGGTTTCTCCTCATTCAGCCTATCAGCTAATTATGAAAGTCTTCATGATCTGGTGACTAGATTAATGGAAAATGAAATAATGTGAAAAAAGGTAGTAAATACACAAGTGTGAATGTGATCCTTACGCTGCAAATTTAAGTGAGAATTTGAATCAAGTGAGCAACACACACAGGGATGGGCAAACATACATCAAAATGCATGTCAGTCCAAAATACCTCAAATATAAACTAAAATCAAAACTATAAGATAATCAAAATGAAGTTAGCTATATTTTTAAGACAAAAATACTTTTCTAGGGCAACACAAGCTCAGTCATTTCAACTCTACATAATGTAGCCCTTCATCAGCTGAATAAGATCTAGTTGTGGTGAACTAACTTGACTAAGAAGCAGCAGTTGAGAATCTTCTGCTAGCACAAAAAGTCCACTAAGTAGAGCAAATGAATAATACAGGACATTATCAATGTACCATTAGGCATTACAGGCATTAAAGTTTTTTTTTTTTTTTTAAGGTGCCAGGTTTTAGATGTTTGTTCTGCACATAAATACAGTTTTGAAAATGATATAAATACAAATTAGTGACATGATGTGCTTTAAATACATCTGTCAGCTCAGTACTTAGCTCACTCAGAAGTGCACAATCAGATGCACAATCAGAATTGGCCAAGGTTGGAATCGGGAGATTTTCGTTCCCAGTGTTCATCAAATGCGCAATCGCTCAAATGCTGCTGCTACTCCTATATAAAAACATCAAAGCATAATTATTGACATGTTGTGCTAAATAGCCAATTACCTCTTAACTTTCAATGTAGCACTTTATTTAATGATATTTACACTGAACAATTTCGAATGTTTGGCCCATTAAAAAGCTAATAATGTTTACATTGCTTTGACTAATAGAAAGTACTGGATGTGCTGTGCTGGAGTGTTTCATGTGTTCATTTATCCACCACAGTGGGTGTTGAAAAAACACCAATTTGGCTGCAGACTCCAGAATCAGTCATAAACATTCATGACCTGTGCATCCCTACTTGGTACCGTTTTCCATGTGAACACTGATAACAGATGTGTGGAGCCTCAGCCCACTAATAAGAACATACACCTACAGATTAAAGATCATTTATGTTCCAAAGGGCAGGCGTATCTGTTTATTTCGTACGTGAATTGTATTATACAATACAGAATGTTTTTGCACATTACCATAAAAAGCAGTTATTTTGTTATCTACGGAAGTCATGAACCCTTAGTAACTGCAGTAGGAAGTATAGCCCATGCAAGAATAAGTACTGTCTTCAGGCTAGAGTCTAGTGTAGAAAAAAAATGAACAATTTTCACGTTTCGTTCTTCTGAGTCGACTGCAGAAACTTTATCAATACATAAAAGCAAAGGCATAATTAGAACAAGTAAAAAAACACGTACAAAACATAAATATATACAGAGTAATGCACCGTCCAGTAAGAAGAACCTCACCAGTATTACAGACAAATAAATCCTGCAATAAAAACTGTCCATGATTGCCGTTGTATCGACCAGTGGGACATTCTGATTCAAGTCTTTCGTCCAATAACACTTTGTATTTTCACTCCTCAATTTGTCTTGATTCTAACATTCACAACGGACTTTCAGTGACGGCTCACAGGCAGCATTTCACCAGCCCGTACATCCCTCTTCACTGGGGGTCAGCACTTGCTGCAGCCACAATACCGTGTTGTCTGAGCTGGTTCCTCAAAATCTGATTCTTGGATTTCCAGTCTTCCACCTGTGGCAGAAAACAATGACTTAAAATCAGCTGGACTTTAACTTGCAAAATTCCACATTTGTTATCCTATATAACTCCCAAGTAACTGCTGCATAACATGGAGACTATGTGTATGATAGGAGACTGTTATGCAAAAATCTTGCAAATTCACATGTGTGAACATTCACATTCTTAATCCCAAAACCTTTATTAAACCTCTCAGCACATAGATGGGTCTTATATACAGTCTTATGCAAACGTTTGGGCTCAAATAACACATTTTGTTGATTTTCTAACTGAGAATATGTCACTACATCCTGCACAGAGAACATACTTCTGCAAATAATAATGCAGTTACTATTAATAGTAATAACACATAAACCATACCATTTTATGTTTTATTTTTTCCCCCAATATGTAAAACGTTAAATCAATAATGCACATAAATACAAATTCTACAGGAAAATGTGCAAAATAAATGCCATATTTAAGTTTGTGTCATGTAGAGGATGTGCTAACTTATTTTCACTCTTTTTCATTTTTTCCTGTAATATTTAGAAAATAAACCGAAATTTGAATCCGTCCTGCACGAACACCATATCATACTGCGACAAACTGAAATTGTGATATATTAATTGTGATATATTATTTTATTATTACCATATGAATACCTTAATTCATTCAAACACTCACATTGGTCAGTATGCTAACATAATGCAATAAATAATTCTGTGATCAATTAGAGGGTTTATTTGCATACTGCAGATGGCGTATCAGTATTGGGCTGATATCAGCAGACAGGAGAGTTTTTGCCCTAGATTTTTAAAGGCTCATCTTAAGTGATGGGCTCCAATTTAAAACATGACATTTTAAAGCTTAATAGTTTTTCTACCAAAAAAAAAAAAAAAAATCTTTCCATATCAGTACAGAAAATTAAAAAATTATATTATGCCATCTCCAATTTGTCACTTCAGTATCAATAGATACAATAGATAATGCAGCAATAGGTTGAAGGTTTTTTTCAGCAACAGCATTAAAAGAAATGAGCTTACTTCTTGCCGTAAAAGCTGGTTGTCCATCCTCAACCTTTCGAGTGTGTTGAGGTCCTCTGCCAATCGATTATTATTCTGTCGCAGCTCCTGAATGTAATCACAGGCCTTTGAGAGGATCCCGCCTTTACTCTGTGGAAAATCACAAAGCATTTGCAAGCTTTATGGCTAAATTCGAAATAGCACGCTGTGTACTGTATTCTGCATCAGTATATACTGAATACTGCATGCTACTCTTCATCAGTGGTAGCCTATACAGTACGGTCACTAGTATATAACCCAAGCCGTGTGCTGTACTACAGGACAGGGGCACGACTAGCCTGCCAACATCATGCACTGAGCCCATCAGACCATCTCAAGACTTGCCCCATTTTCCTCAGCCCTCCAATCATGGCTTAGCAACCGATGCCAACTTCTTTTCAGTGTGTACGTTTATATTCCGGTCAAGGGATGAACCTGTGTGACTTTTAAAAGTACACCACATACAGTGTCAGAGAGCAGGAGATTCATTTTACTCATCTCCAAAAATACAAATAAACTTTATGAATGTCAGCTTTGGATTGGTCTGTGTGGTAAACTTGCATGGTTTTCAGACACACCTGTTTTCCTCTGTTTGCGAGACATTTTGTTTTCGTTACTCTCATAGTTGAGGTAATATGAGCTAGTTTGACTGAATAATGAGCGTGACTCCACATGGGAGTCTGAGCAGCCGATGCTGAGCAGACTGGCTGGCTGAGAACAACTTTATTAAGTTACTGTTTTAACCATGTTATCTATGCGGTAATACTGTAAGTATTCATTTTATTAAACAGATGTCAGCAAATCCACTTCAAGAGACAGATGGACGTATGAAAGGCTAAATTCAGGGCTATTAAAATAACCTCTGACATAACCGCCTGGATATGTCCTCCTGAAATGAAGTGTTGCATTTTTGGGATACGGTATATCACAGAGACAGCTCTGCTCGCATACTGGATCTTTTTGCCAGAGGAGTGTGTCATTCAGGTATTTTTGGCGTACTGGGAAAATTCATATTGGTAACATACTGCACACTACTTACTACTTTTTCAAAACACAGCCTATATCACATTGTCCTGCCGTCTAACTAAACTAGCTGATCTATAACAAACACTAACCTGCCCTGTCTTGGTGGAGTCCAAAGTACAGTCAGGAATAGTCTTGGAAAGCTGAACAATCCAGTTATTGATCTTATCTCTACGCCGTCGTTCAACTGTCAAACAAGAAACAAAAAAAAATCTTCTTTTATTATATTTTGCTGAATTCATTAATCAGTCTCCACAAGCACAATTTCTGCGTCAAATGTGTAGTCAATGCTCACCTTCATTATGTTGGGCTCGTCGTTTCTCATCTCGCGAAGTCCTTGGTGCTTCTGACTTACTGTGAAATGCACAGAAACAGACCCTCTCAAACAAAAGCGTTAAGACACCACACTAATCTATCAGCTCACAGTTTGACTAACAGCAATATTGATATGCAGATAATGCTATTAAAACTGTAACTTTTAATATTCTAAATGAGAAGGTAAGATTACGTGTTAAACGTTTGTGTGCGAGGTGCAATAGACCTCTGGTTTGTTCCCGTCAGAACCTCCTGGGGGGACATCATCACGTATAACTGACCTACAAAACAGACAAAGAAAAACTACAAATGATTGTTCTGCTGGCTACCTTTATTTTCATGCAACAGATGTGCCATTATAGAAAGCAATTACTGCCAAGACAGCTTAATGTCTGCTGAAAATGAAGGCTTTACTCATTACCTGTAGGTGCGCTCTGACTGAGGATTGTGTCAGGTGCCTGGACACTAGTGACCATAGCGCCTGTTCCACCATCCGAAATAGTGGCTGGGTAATATGTGTAATGGGTTTCTGTGCCATCTCCCTCTAAGCCTTCTGACTGGGAGAATACAGCCTGTTTGAACCAACAGCCGTATGAATTAGACTGCACAACACTGACAGAAATAAGCTGTTATAAATACAGCAACTTACTTCACAGCCCATTTACCTGCGTAACAGGCTGCGTTGTAGCAGGAAAACCTGCCACTACACTGACAGCCGTGGTACCATCCGTTTGAGCTTCCAGCTGCCCATCTGACACCTGAATTACCCGATATGTGACCTGAAAAAATTGAGCATCAACCATCTCAATAATTCTCTCTAATTCTTGTTAGACAAAAACGATTCACTCCAATTTCTGAACACGCATTTGCAGGATTATAAAAGTTACTTTGGTTTTCAAGTTTACAAGCCTAACTCCTGTATTCCTCTCCTACCTGTCCGGTGGGAGGGTACAGTTCCCCTACCTGCCCCCCAGCTCCTTCTGTCTTGAAGAGGTATTTAATCGGCTGATCAGAGGAGAAGGTGGCAGCTGACTGAATGGTTGCAATTGCTGATGGGTCCTCCGCAGTAGCAACTGCCCCTGAAGGAATTTAATAGGCAAAAAGTAGTGCCAAATCAAAATCAGGGACACTGGGGTTCCTATTATTCAAAATCACTAGGATTCCTATTATTTCTACTATTATATATTGTTTTATGGTACCTTCTTCAATTACAGGAACATTGCAGTCAGGATCTGAACTTTTCTGTTGCCTGAAAAATAAAATAATGTTACAAAATTATGAAAAGTAGTTACAGAACAACAATAACAGTACACTTCAGCTTAGTGCAAAAAGTAGGCATCCCAATATTCAGGATAATGTTTTAGGATCTGACCCTTTCATATCCGCCGGCAGTGTGAAGCAGCACGTCAGTCGCTCGTTCAGATTATTCCAGCCCTCTTCTTCAAAATAAAAGGACACAATGCAATTCAGATACTTCGGTTTAGGTGAAAGCAGGCGATTACGTGTGGAAACTTTGCAGTTTATATATCTATAGCTAATGTTAAGTCTTGTGGAGACATGACCAACACTATTATCAAGCTAACAGCTAACGCAGAGCAGGTAACATTAGCGTTAGCTTGCTAACGTAACGTTAATTAATAATACCCAGTTGCTAATAGCTTAGATCCCTACTGCACCAAACGATTTCATATTTAAATGCTATTTTATAATTTTGCATTTAGCTAACCTAACACTTACAAACCGAGGTTTATATGATGTTACGCGTACAAAGCAAGAATTTAGCCCAGTTAGCTAACGCTAGCCAGCTAACTATGTTGTTAACTTTCACCACTAACATGAGCAGAACAAACAACATCCTACATTGATACACTATTCATTCACTGTATTATAGCGATATTGTGTAGTCTTAAAAAAATAATTTAAAAAACGTACCGCTCGCTGTTCAATATGCCTGTATTGTATTGTTTACATGCGCGGAATCTGCTGCGAGGGTTGCGGCTTCGTCTAAGGAAGTTCGATTCAGTTCATCGAACCGACTCATTCGTAACGGCCTGTTTAATGAATCGAATATCTGATGCGACGATTCACTGATTCACTGTTTTCTAACGTTTTAGTGCGTTTTTATTGTTAGTTCAGCCTTACTTGAAGTGTATTATACAGACTTGCCGTAATGGTTTTACCTCTGATAAGATGATTTAGACTATCAGAATATCCTACGTTTAGGTTTACTGCTGGTAGCGTTTTCTGATGAGGTCATTCAGGCTATCAAAATACCCTGCCTAGTTTTATGTACCGCGCTACATATAAATATGCGCTTCGACTGCATTGCTGACAAAACACAGAATCCATGAAGTGTTTTTGTTGGTTCCTGATGGTTTTGTAATGTAGGCTACTTTGTGTTTTAGTGATGGGTCGATATCCTCATGGTTTACCAGCTGACCTGTGACTGATTTCAGTCGCATTTGATGGTCTTCTAAAGGGATTTTAGTGTCATACAGGAAACTAGTGGATTGGTTCAGAAACATAACAACACAGTGTCATTGATGAGATTCAGACAAAAAGGATACTGGCTGTGTTCAAAATAGCATACTGTGTACTGCATACTGCATCATGGTGTATACTGTATACCGCATGCTACTCCAGTAGGAGTTGGATCTCTGCGTGCCAGGTGATGGGCAGAAGGGGAAGCAGGAAGTGGCCACTTTGCGACCGCTGTTATTAGCGGCCGCCATTGATCGGCCACATCGCGGCCGCTTTTATTAGCGACCGCCTCTGTGCGGCTACTTCACAGCCAATTTTATTAGCCACAGTCACTTCACCACCACTGCTCCGTCACTTTTAAATTTACATTTACATTTAAAATAAATTGCAATCCTCGCCCAAAAATAAAATGCACTTAAAGTATATTATGTTAAAATTTATGGGGAAATGTTACACATAGAAATGTACTATAGAAAAATATGTAAATGTATTTATGAAGTACATTTGAAAG
>JAILXH010167258.1:17461-40501 GCA_023558415.1 Piaractus mesopotamicus
TGTCCACTTCAAATGTACACACATAATGTACTCTGACTTGTAAATATGAACCAAAAAGTTAATTCGTACAAATAAACAAAGATTTTATATCGATATGACCCCTTATCCTGAAAAGTGATTATTTATGGAGGATTTTGAAATGGTGAGTCGATCGGAGGGACCCTTGTAACCTTGGGCAATTGAAGACAACTGGCAAGAGGAATGGACCAACTGAACCACAGTGCTGCAAATAGCAAATTACTTCTTACTGTAGATGTCGCCAAGCCAACAACAACTAAATGGCAATAATTTGTGGTCTCTAAAAAATTAAATTTTTTAAACATCTTTTTATGCTTATGATTTTTTTATGAAAAGACATTTTGTGTGTAAATTTGTCCTAAATCAAAAAGTGGATATTTGTGTGCAAATCAAACAGTTGATATTTGAATTGGAAATATATTAAATAACAAAAACAAAAGTTTTTGAATACTTGTTTCCGTTTGCTGTATTGTGTACACCATAATAACCAAGTTAATAAAATCTATGGCAGGCCCCAAAGGACTGCTGCTTTCTAGTGCTTCAAGTAATGTAAGAAGTCAATCCCTGCTTCTCCCTGTAACCACTATAGCACAGTACAGTCTGAATATTCTGAATTCAGTAATCATTCTCAGTAGGGATGCACAATGATATCGGAATCATATCAGTATTAGCAGGTATTTGCTTTGACATGACATGGCATCGTACAGATGTTTAAAATTGATTGATAATTCAAAACCAAAATTTGGTGACATTTGTACTGTACTCTGGAAGAGCAGAATGTTTAGGCAACACTGCTAAAATGTCTGCATTTCATTCATTTTTCTGCATTTGTAACACTGTAAAAATAACATTTCTCTGTAATGCTAATCCAGGTCGATTTAGTTCTAATTTCTACATTTTATAAATATTTATGTATCATCACTGGTTTTGATATTGGATATGTATATAAAAAATACTGGATATCTGCATGGGTGCACAATTCTACCCATGCACCCCTAATTCTCATGAATTATACTAACTTTTTACACATAGCAAGCAGATAATTCTGTTTCTACTACCTTGGTGGGAAAATAATAACCACTTTCTGTAGGCCTCCTAGTGGCCATTCTGCCAAAGGAATAAAAATAACTTGTTATTTTTATTAATGTAATCAAATGAAAAGTTTAATTCAAAATATTATTAAAATTGAATTAAAATATTTTTTTTAAATTCTAATTTAATCAGAAATACTCAAATTCAAGGCTGAACTGAGGGATCTCCAAACAGGCTAAAATGGCTCTTTATGGCTACTGTAAAAAACAAGTTAAACTAGCTCTACTGTGAAAATGTGTTAAACTAGCTAGACATGTTAAGAGATCTAAAACATATTTTATGTGATGAAAATATGACAGGAGATGTAAAATATATTATAAAAAGAATATATTAATAAAGTTCTAAACTGAAACAGATGACCCATTTATAACTTAATTCCTTACACTGCAAATCCTTTTATGGGAAAAATCTAAGAAGTGTTACAGGAACAGAAAAAGTATGATAAAGGGAGAGAAGGGTAGGGTTGAAGCTCCTTCTCCTCCCAGAGTACCTCAAGATTAGAAGGTCCAAGCAGAGGAGTGGCAGAAGATATTTCATTCATCTTTATATCCCCTTTATTTCCCTCGTTTTGAGAGCCAGGAGGGGCATTATACATCACTGGGGTAAAACCCTGCAAACACAACCACAAATTTCACAATTAACAAGACATGTGGCCTCTACATAGAACGATTTTAATGCTTATATGCTTCTGTGTGTGTGTGTGTGTGGGACACTAACAGGGTTAGGAGGCATGGCAGGTTGTCCTCCGTACTGCGGTTGTGGAGGAACTGAAGGGTCAGAGGGAGGAGGATGAACTGTACTCTCACCTTGAGCAGGATTAGCAGGAGGGTACATCTAGAAATCGACAGCACAAACAGTCTCAGACCAAACCAAACATGAAGACTTGTTAAGCTGACTCTTCTTTTAAGTGAAGAGTAGGAGACATTTCATTCATCTTCATTTGTGTGTCGAATGGCTCAAAGCCAGTAGGGGCATTACACACCACCAGAGCAAAACATTCCAAACACAGTCATGCAAACACAAACGTATTACACAGGTAATAAATAAACCTCAAAGAGGAACAAGAGGAAAGAAATTTCTCATTAAAATGAAGGACAGAAGTAAGAGATGGAGTAAAGCATGCATAGGAAAGAAAGACAAACGTACTGCAGGAGCAGGTGAGTTATATGGAGGACCAGTCCACTGAGGAGGCTGGGCAGGCAGATATCCAAACGCAGGTGGACAATTGGGGTTCTGGTAGTCAACAGGACAGAACCATGAAAACACATTTTCCACATCACTCACTTGCTGGGTTTTTATATGCTACATGTGATTCATCAGCATGAAAAACAAACAACCTAGAATGTTCAATATCCATAACTAAAAACTGAAATTAGAGACAAGTGTTACATGAATGAGCAAAAATAAATAAATAAATAAAAAACACCTATGCCATTTTCAGTACATGAAAACTGTAGCACCAGAGACATCTGGTAGATCAAGAGGGAGTGACAACGTCTCGAATCATTGCTCCTGCTCACTATTAAAGAGCCAAACTCTAGTATCCTTTCACATACTGAATTTAGAAATATGATGTGATTTATTATTATTCTAACCTCAAACGTATTGGCCTTGGCTCATTTTCTGTGAAGAACATATAAACAAATACATTTTCATTGACTTCACACTGTACACCCCTCTGCACATTTATATTACACATCATAAAAGTGTGAAGGTGCTGTGTCCCTTCACTCTGTCCTCCTCCTATATGGTTTTCTGGTGAGACCTCTAATCCAGAGAAGACAATACATCCCAAGAAGCCCAGCTTCTGCAGCCATCCTGAACAAGATTCAGGAGGAGAAGGCTGGTGTCCCTTCAGCCCAACCAAAAGAACAACCATCTGCAGAACCTGAAGTAAGTGTGAGATGCTGTTGCATACGTTATGTCTAACTTTCTTACCTTGAACAACTATAATGTGTGTGCGTGTGTGTGTGTGTGCGTGTGCGTGTGCGTGTGCGTGTGCGAGAGAGAGAGAGAGAGAGAGAGAGAGAGAGAGAGAGAGAGAGAGAGAGAGAGAGATGTGAGAAAACGTCCTAATCAAATATTTTCATCATTCTATGCTGATGTTTTTCAGACTAATATAAATGTGTTTATTTTCTTAGCATTGCTTCATTTATATTTGTTCAAAATACACGTGTTTTTCCACCCATATGTTGATATTGATTTTTCTCCTTTTTTGCGTTTTATCACAAAAAATGGATAGTGCTATTGTTTATAGATATGACCTATTAGTGGTAACTGGTAAATATTAACCTGATATGCTGTCTTTATTGTTTGTAATTGGGATAAAGTAAACATCTGGTATTTTCATATAAATGCTTATGGCTGTATTGATTTAAAAACCTAATAACGCAGTGGGTTCACCAGTAACAAAAACAAAAACATGAACACCGCACAAGGGTTAAAGTGCACCCACTGCTGACACAGGTGTTCAACTGCACAAATACAGCTTGTATAATCTTCATAAAAAATATTGCCAATCAAACGGGACACTCTGGAGCAGCCACACATGAGCCTAAAGTCACTGCCCATAGCCAGAAAAGTAGAGACTCTCACTGCATCAAAGCGGGGACAAATCCCCTTAATTGATAGCCTAAATTTCAGAAGAAACACTGAATGAGCAGATTTCTACAAACTTTTGGATATATAGTGTATTTTAGATTTCTATTTACATTTAAAACAACAAATTTTATGTGCAATTTCAAAATCAAAACAAAGACCCATGGTCAGTCCTGCATGAAGGAACTGCTGGCAGACATTCAGTCTGAGATTTCTAAATTATGGGCTAAGCTTCTCTCAGATGCTCCTCAATTAACACTCGTCAGAGAGCACTATGTACACAGGAGTAGAAAATGCAAATCATTGGTTCACTACACTGGAAACAAGGTGCGCCAATGAGCTAGATGACCTTAAGAACATGTCCTTCTAACAACATTAGAATCGTAGGGATTCCTGAAAAAACTCAAGATCCAGGATTGACGCTTGTTCAAAATATGGAGCTAGGCAGCTTTGACTACTAGCATAATGACTTCACGTTTATTTCTTGTGCAAAACGTTGGTTTCAATTGTGACAGGTTTTTCTTTTCTAACTTGTTTTAAAAATCACAGACACTGAATACACAATCTCCATAAAATACTACAGTGATTGTGGTGAGTAATTAGGAGACTCGGTTCAACGTGTGGCTGTTTATTAGGAAGAATAATGTTAGCGCTGCTGGCTAAAGCGTTTGGGAAATGGAAACTGAAACTGACAAACAGCACAAGCCACTGTCACAATATTCCTTATATCCAGTTTACTGCACTTTTGTTTTGATCTTTTTTGCGTTAGTGGTAGCGGTAGCTGTAAGTTACATTTTTAACATTATTTTACATTATTATTTACATTATTCAGTTGTGCCCGTAACAGACATGACAGTTGTCGACCTCGATTGAGTAGGTAAAGATTTCCTAACTTGAGATAAGATGCTGTAAGACATGATAATGTCTCTAAATTAAAACAGATTTGTTTCTGTAATACGGATGTGAAAAATCATATCTGGACCTTATCTTGATCTTAACTTAGGACAAAAGTTTCTGTAATACGGCCCCCGGAGTTGTCCTGTGTAGCAAGCAGGGAAAGCACACAGACGAAGTGATGCAATGCTGTAAGATCCAGCCTGGTGGGAGCTGCTGTCCTAGACCATGGTAAGTGTTTGGTATGCTTCACTTACTCAAAATGAATGCTTGTTTAGTTTAAGGAACTTCTAAAACTATCTAAGGCCTGACTATTGAATAAGAAATGGTATAACAAGACCATGGAAATACTGTGATGACACTATCTACCCATTCTCCTTGATGTAAGAGCTAGTGGTCCAGGGCTAAACTGTATGACATGCAGTATTATGAATACAGGACAGGGTTAAGGCTAGTCTAAATAAGGTCTGTGAAGCCCAAAAGTTAGTCCCCTTTATCTCCTGTATAAAGTTATTATACAATGCACCACTTGCTTCTATTCATCGAAAGACACTTTTCAGACTACTTTCCCGTTTCGCACGGAACAAGGCAGGAATATCCGCTCACTGTCCACATTACATTTTAATAGAACCTTTGGATATATCATCAAACAAAATATCAGGGGTGCCTAGAGGATTTAACAAAAAATAAATAATGAAGGAGCTCTTTTGTAGGAGATACCGTGATGAAGGGTGATGTGGCAGAGGGCAAAGGAAAAAAGCAAAGTCACTTTCCCTTACCTTCAACATTACTCAGGTAGTGTAAGGACTTCTTTGGCATTCAGTGCAGAGGACTGGAACACAAGGTCTTTTTATAAGTGGAATGTGTTTTTTTTTTAAATGATATGTAGGTAACTCAAGCTGCTTCCGCATATACTACAACCCACGTATCAAACACAAGGCCCGCGGACCAGATCAGGCCCACAAATCCAATCCGGCCCGCAAAAGTATTTTAATGTTCTATTAATATTAGCCTGTTTCACAGCATGCTGCACTACAGTCCCCAGCATGCACTGCAACGTAATGTGCTCCAACTCTCCTACCCCAACAACAGTCTAAATTTTTAATATTTCAAGTGTCCATGTAATATTTCAAGGTCTACTACAAGTGTCTGTATTTCACTGTTGAAGTTTTTGCATATTTTCAATAAACAACGGTCAATTCGGGTTACAGCACCACATTAACTAAAAATGAAATAAAACATTTTCTCCTCCGGCGTACAGATTTGATGAGATTCTTTTTAATATGACCCTTTTACAGGTTGAGTTTGAACCCCTGTACTACAACATACTTGGTAAGTTTAGGTCCATCTCTGACTACAAGCGAAATCTTCAAAAAAGGATTATGTTTCAGCTTAATTTTAACATTCACTCCCTGTAGCAGAAAACAGTGTGATACATGAAGATCAATAAAGAAAAAAGATCTAGGGCACTGGACAAGTTATTTTATATTTTTAAATATCTAAATTACTTTTTTTAACATATAATTAACTTCCACTATAATGGCAAAGGCCTCCACATATGGAAAGCATCTCTCCAAAAACACAAAGCCTCTATGACGAATGGGCCTTCCAAGCTTATTTTATTATTACTGGGAAAACAACCTGAATGTGAAAAATGGCAATTTGTAAGAAACAGGAGACCTCTCCCTCAAAAAGGGTGAAAGCCCAATCAGCATTATCTCATATCTTTATTTGACTTGCTCCCTACTCCCACTTCCCTCGTTCAGATGTAACTCCAGCCCAACAGTCCACCTTTAACATCTGGTCCCAGCGTTTGCATGTTCCTTCTTTCTATTCAACTGTGTACTCAATTCGTACCTTCAAGCCTTCCTTCTTAGACAATGTTTAAGGAGTGGCACCAGAGCGGGATGTGGATTATAAACAATCTTTTTCAAAGCAGAAATGCTGACCAACTTAAACAAGACTGTAACATTTCCACACATGCTTTTTTCGCTACTCACAAACAACACTGAGTGTGCATTTGCATGCACACCAACAATACAATCACTATCAGATTTCGGCAGTTATCTGATTATTAAGTCCATGTAAACACACTCATTTTGTCCAAAATCAGTCAGTGGATACACTGTTTAATTTAAACTTTGGTTTTAAAGAGCCCATATCTTTTTTTCTTGCATTTTATTATTTTCCACTTATAATAATTGTGTGGGTTTATGTACTAAAATCACAAGTCATTTTCACAGGAACATTTTTCAACTTCTCTTTGTCCCTTAGAACTAAACAGACTGGTTTTGTTACTGTGTCTTTAAAACTGATATATGTAAATGACCTGCTCTTAATGGCTGCCCTATTGTAACTCATTCAAAAAGCAGTCCATGCTGAAACATTCTTTATAACCTCAAAAGGTGGATAAATGTAAATGTACTGTTTTTTTATGACATCACTGAAACAATGAAATAACAATGGGCTGTTTTGCAGCTTAATTTACAACGATTGTATGGAATGGAGAGTGAACAGTGTGTTGTGAAACATTAGCAATTTTTATATAGTTTGTATACTACATCAAAATTTTATTTCAAAAAAAGTGAGGTACCCTTTAAAAGACTAATTTCCAACATGCTGACAATGTCATAATAAAAAGCTCATATCTGAAAAAATATTAATATTACAGAAGAAGGAAACGTGTCTACAATTACTGTTAATGTAAAATTTAGACAATTTCTCTCAGTCTCTTCATAATGAGGAATTAATCCAGTTTAAGATTTTTCTCTGTTCACATGTGCAACACCAGACTGGCCAAGGCACAGCCGGATGACTCCTGTTACAGATGTCACTCACCTCTAGCTGACCTAGCTCACATATTCTGAATCTGTCCAAAGATAGGACAACACCAGACTGTTCTTACAGAAAGAACCTTTTCATGCTTTATTTGATATACATCCTGAAAAACGCCATAGTTGATCCATAGTTGAAAAATGTTATCATACCTTTCAACAGACACTGCATTCTTTTACAGGGGAACTCTCTGCCCCGCCCCACCCCATGCCTGCTGAATCCATTTAGTTATGTACCACCAAAACAAGTGCTGCTTTAAAGGATATGAAAGTATGTTTCCCTTTCTTTCACTGCTATGATGAACTAAATGCCATCTGCTGCTGACAGCAGGTCCATATCAAAACATGAATCTTGGCTGACTCATTAAAAAGCATTTACTATTCTGTATGCCGTTCACTGTGACTCATCCCTTTTTATACTTATTTTTTTATGTATTATTACATTTGAAAGATATATATTTAAGCTGGCTTGAAAAGGTCAACTTGCTGTTCTTTGTTTCCTTCTTATTATTATTAATGTCTATATATTTTTATCCACCACAGTCAGTATACACTTCTCTTATGTCTCGATCATACAAGTATTCAAGCAATATCGTAGCAACCACCAGGGACAGCATAGCAACAGCCTCCCAACACCTCAACAAACACACAGGATTTCATAGCAATAATCTAGCAACACCTTAGCAACCTTGAGAGACGGGAAAAGGAGAAACTTATTTTTGTATACTTTCATACTCACAATACCTTATTAATATCTCTTTCTAACCTGTGCATATAAGAGTGTCGAGATAATTTTTAATTATGTCTAAAAACCAAATAAAAAAAACCTTGGGAAAAGACTGTTACAACAAACCACCAATTACTACCTCACTCACTAAGCACACTGTGTTATAAGGCCTTCTTCCACACTGCACTTTATTATATATTGTACCAAATCTTAGTTATTTGTTGTATTGCATTGTACATAATATAGGATACTTTATTACTTACACATTGTACCTCACACTGCAGTATTCTGCACATGTGTAACACCATGTGCAGAATACTGCAGTGTGAGGTACAGTGTGTTACACTGTTTTGCTGTATTACTATGTGATATTATTCTACACTGTACTGGGATGGCTCCTCACATTCATGTACCTAGTCATGCATTTAGCTACTCATTTCTGCCATTTCCACATTAGCAGACATCTTTACTTTTTGGTGCCCTTGCTGTATGTTTCTTGTTGTCTGGTGCATGTATACATCTCGTATGTGCAATAACCCTGTCCCTCGGTGCTCCCCCCCAGGCACATTACTTTGTATGTTGTCTGTAGGAGTATACTGCTGTAGCAGAAGAATTTCATTATATTTTTGAATGATCTGTAAACATATAACTGCAAATCTTACATGAACCTTCCATAAACAATTACTACAACTATGTATCAGCCTATCACAACACTTTGGATGAATGTCGACCTCCGCACAGAACTGTTTTAGTCCTTACATGTTTCTCTGAGTGTGTGTCTGTGTTAGTGTGTGAGAGAGAGAGAGAGAGAGTGAGAGAGAGAGAGACTCACAGGGTTAGGGTGCATAGGTTGCCCACCATACTGTGGCTGAGGAGGAAACGCAGGGCCAGCAGGAGGAGGATGAATTGTACTCGCACCATCAGTGGGATAACCAGGAGTGTACATCTACAAAACAACATCACAGAGTCTCAGAACAAACAAGAACGCTTAATTAATTATTATGATTACTATTATTATTATTGGTAAAAAATACATACAAACACTCAAACCCCCCCTACAACAATAACCCAGTATAAAACCTTTAGACCACTACTATCACAAAAACTACAGTTCTAAATATTATTATTAAATATGACATGAACCTTTAAGTTAAACGACACAGGCAAAACAGAAGCCTCAGTGTGCGTGTACCAAGTCACTTTGGGAGTGCTTGGAAGACTCGAAGTTTAAGTCTTTGAACACTTTGGAAGACTTAAAGTTAAAGTCCTGGCAAAGGCAAGCACACCTCTGCTGTTGTTAGACACAGCTCCTAATGCTTCATTCACACCAATTTAATTACGACGCTCTTACAGTGTAATGTAATTTAATCCATTCAGTCATTGCAGCCTTTAATGATGCCTTCATTGTGAACATCAATATCATAATAACAATACAAATACGCTTAATCGTGCAGCCCTTCTCAAAAGTAGTGGACAGACTCGTTTCTCAGCTAACAAACACCATCACCCACCCGAGGGACATGCACTCTCACACAAATACTGTAATGTAATACTGACTGATGTGGGTCCATTGTTGGAATATCACAGGTAAAACTCAAAAAAGATGAACAGGCACAAAAAAGCACAACTACAAAAAAATATACGACTCCACATTTTGTACTTTTTTTACAATGCTGTTTTGGCAGTACATATGTCACTCTGCTCTGTTGGGTACAGGGAACTTACTGGGCTGGGGCCTGCAGGAGGCACAGGGTTGTTGTAAGCAGGTGGGGGTCCAGGAGGGGGAACCACATTTTCGGACAGGACTGTAGTCATGGCAGTGGACTGGCTGCTCTTTTTAAAGATTCTCTTCCTGCAGCAACAACAAATACCAGCTGGTATGCCCAGCAGCAGCATAAGAGCCATGAGAGGACTTGCATTGATGCCTTCATGATGATCTACACAGAGAGAGGGGCAGAACAAGGATGACATTTATAAAATAATTTATTTATTTATTTAATGAAAAATTAAATAAATAAATAAAAAATATTGAAAAAAGATCAATAAATACAGAAAGCTGTAGTTTGGAGTTGATAGCTTGAGGATGAATTAATGTTAGAGAGAATTATGACAGTTTTTTAATAAAGCTACAGCTGTGAATTAAAGACAATGTATCACAATAATGTAAAATATACAGACACTGTCCTGCTGTCGCTGTCAGCTAAAATAGCTCTGTAGTTAGAATTTAGTCTTTGGCATAACTGCTTGCTCTAAAGATAGACCCTCTTAGTGAGGGGTCTGTGCCGAGCCTCACACACACTCACTGTCAATCACTGGCCCTTCTAAAACTGCTCCAGAGCACCCCTACAGTCAACTACAATCAGTGTCAATCCCCCAGTTTTTACCCACTATCTAGGTCTCCCTCTGTCATATGATACCACCAGTCTGAGAAGAAGAAGAATAAAATTTGCTTCCTCTATGATCAGTGAAGCCCACTGGCAAATCATGACTATTAGAATTGGGCCTTCAGTTCAGGCCATAAATGTCAAAACTGTCAAAAACAACAACAAAAAAAAAAACACCTCTACGATAATGTTAATTTCTGCTAGTGTTCTTATAGGATTCTAGTAGTATATTAGCGTTAAGCTAATATGAATTCACATATATTTTGGCCAATATAACTTGAAAAGTGCAACGATTTCATTATACTTCAAAAAGTACCATTACAGGGAAAAAGTACTCAAGTACTGTAATGACAGTAAATGTAACTTGTTACTTTTCACCTCTGAGCTTCACCGAACGACAGAAGGAGAGGAAAACACCCAGAGAGCAACAGGGCCAATTATTCTCTCTTGGACTCCTGGCCACAGACAGATTTAATTATTTTAATAGCAGAAACTTACCAATCAAGTTTAACCTGACGGTAATGGCCTTACGATCTTGACCATCATAGAGAGTGTAGTTGCCCAGATCTGACACGTTGACATTCAGAACCTGGATACTGCTGGTGGTCACTTTGATGCGTCCAGAGAAGTCAAGGATATTCTCCGCAGGTGAGCCTCGCTGCACCAGCATGAGGTTCACATCTTGGTTGGAGAATCTCAGACTGGCATCATCCCTCTTAATACCTTCCAGTAAAATGTTGAGAGCCTCACCAGCCACACAATCCTTTGTGTATTTTTTTGCTTTAAAAGCAATTGTAAAGAGTAGAGTTAGACTCCGAATAAAAAATGTTTGTACTAGTACAGAGGAACCATTGTAAAGACAACGTGATGCAATGTAGAAAAATGAGGGGCAAAGGGGTGGCATGCGGTTAGAAAAAGACCAAAGTCACTTACGAAAAACCTTTACTTTGGTGACATAAGTCACTTTGTCCCAGTAGTTCCGCTGAGTGTACGTTCCCTGATCATCAAAATTCACATAGCTAACTACGTAGCGCCTATCATCACCACTTCCTCCTACTGTTCCTCTTCCTCTGACAATTTTCTTGGACCAGACAGTGTAATGCTGGGATTCATCCACAGATGTGAAATCCATAGAGTCTGACCAACTAGTCGGTAGCTTGATAGTCAACTGATTCCCAAACAGCAGCTCCAAATAATCAGTCCTAGAGGCAAAGGACTCTGAGAGGAGAAAGAAAACATAAAGAAGTCTTGAAATTTGAAGCCACCATAATTTATGGAAGAAATAATGAAGCCTACCTCATCAGAGGCGGAAATCCAACAACAAAATTATGAAACTGTAGCTTGTGAAGGTTTTTCTTCATTTGGATTTGTAAGTGATGAAGTGAACAAAAATACCATTTTGTGTTCAATTCAGTACTAATGACTAGGTATGCATTGAAACCAGTACTGGTATCAGGATGGTGCCGTGCTCATCTACTCTTACTCATAAAAATTCACCTATACCAACATCCGATACCAGCTGGTACCATGTGATGTCAAGTGTACCCATCAGCATTGTCCAGTGAAGGACAGTCCGCTCTCACAGAGAAGAGTTACTGACTCTGTGAAAGTCATACAAAGCTGTCGGTCACTTTAAAAATTGCCTTGGCAGATTTCCTCCAGAAATACAAGGTGTGATTTTAGCCTGTTTTAAACACACAATGACAACCACTTCCCCAGTACAGGTGGAGACACACAGGCCAGCTAAACGGAGGCAGTGGAAAATTCAACATTTGCTGCTAAAGTCTGTATATGTCGACTTTACTTTGCGTGACTGATTAGAAAAGTGACGTATAAACGTTAATATAGTGATTTTTTTTGTAAAATAGGCTGTAGAGAGATCCTCCTACCATAGACAACACCGCCCATTTTAAGCTACAGTGCTCCGTGTTAGTAGCGCCGCTCAGTTTCTCTGCTCAGTACTTGAAGCAAAGCATGTTATTCTGAATGAAACAGTTTTATTTGAAGTTGTTCATAGATGGAGTGTGAGTATATAAACTGTACGCTTGGTCAGTGCATGATGGTCTATTCAAACGTACAGTGTGAGTCACCAAAAAACAAGATTTCTAAAATCACACAATGTATGCCTGTCTTCAGAGGACATTCAGCTACAGCTCAAACAGCCAAACAAAATACCTCAGACATAAAACTCCGCAAGTGAGCCCCTCTGATGTGACTCCTGTTGTCGCTGTGCTACAGAGACTGATGTTGAAAGAGACAGATCAGGGTCCAAAACTATGAAATGTACTTTGTACTTTGAAGAAACTAAACCCGCTGCAGCGCTACTTGATCAAAGGTAACTAATGTAGCATAGCTAGTTAATGCATGCTATTTAAAATCAGCTAGATTTTAATTATTTAACTCTTAATGTTCAATGCACTCATTTACAAAAACAACTACTTATTACTAAGTAGGATACTCAGTATGGTATCGGACTCGGTATTGGCGAGTACTACAAAAATGTGTACTCATACTGGTACAATGGTATCGATGCATACTAATGATTAAGTGTACCTCAGTGTGCAAGTCTACAAGAAACTGGTATTCAACCGAATTCAGCAGAAACTAGTAGATCTTTTCAGTGGAAAATTGTTCTCTGACTCATGCAGTCATTGCAGTGGCATGTTCAATGCTGTGTTTGTGAATGTGTGGTAACGAAGCGTGTTTAATCTTACCTGTAAAAAGGGCAGCGCAGAGCAGAATCCAAAAGCCCCACATTTTTCTATGGGTGGAAATTTAAGTTGATGTCAACTGAACATCACAGAGAAGTAGGGCTGAATGATTTGCGGAAAATACCTAACTGTGATTTTTCTGTCCAATATTGCAATGTAAGTGTAGTTATTTTCTTTAAATTAAGTTCCAGCCCTTTTTCGCCAGGAAGACCAATACATCCATTTTTTTCAGGTTTGGGGCTTTAGAGTTGAATGTAGTGTACCACAGTGCCACAGCATGAGCATTATTAAATTTCTCTGAAAGGCATCTGTGAATAATATAGTAATTGTAATTAAAATTGCTGCTCTTGTAATGTGAAAATTTCACTCTCAATATAAAACCGATCCATCATTCAGCCCTGGGAAAAGGTCATAGATTATCATGCACAGTCTGGTCTCAGAATTTAACATCCACTCAATAATAATTCACTACTGACATTTCCTTTAATGACTGTATAAACTACGAGACACATGGTGGGATGTTCTATGTCGTACCACTACTGTAGTCCCCAAAAGATCTAGATTTCCAACACTTTTCAATAGAATCAGACAATCAAACGTCGATTTGTTTCCCAAATGCTAAAAGTCAACAAATGAAAGACTTAAATAAACCTCCACAAAAGTTCTGTATACATTTTCAGTGTCTGCATTTCATTGAACTTCATTCATTAAGATGTAAACACGGTTGTTCAGAGTCGTTTGGTGTGAAATTCTCCATTCTAGAGTCAGAATTGTTCACAGTGAGTATGGCAGGAACGGGATATCCATTTATAACCAAACAAGTGGTTATAAAATGTTTCCTGATGACTGACAACGTTTTCGATAGTTCTGAAAATTTTGAAGTTTGTGGCTTTAAATGTACTAAGACTCAAATAATGGCAGAGAGCTGAAAGAAAGGCATTAAAGGGCAAAACAAAACACTTATTTTACAGACTTACCACTTTCATAGAATCCTCAACATTACATATAAAAACTCAGGTTCGTCATTTTGGACAGTACATAAAATGGTTATGGTTACCATCACCATCAAGTTTCTCTACAACGTACCACTTAAAATCAAACCACTCTGAGTGACTTTGACCTTTTAATTGTGTAGAAAGTTCGAAAAATCTGTGAATTTTTCTTAACTGACGGACAACAAATCTGAAATGCCTGAAATGCCATCACTCAGGTCAAAAACGTACAACATCGGGCTCGCGTGACGCTTTGAGATCAGATGAACTGATAGGTCCCGCTGCACAAACACCACACAACCGTGGGCGCGCGGCTCTCACGCAAACCGAACCGCACGTCGCCTCAAAAAGGAGAAATAAAGCCTTGATAATCAAGTCATGAGAACAGCAAATAACCAACTTCAGTGAACCTTTCAAATATAATACGGAGAAAAATATTCGGCAATGTTCGGAAAGTCACATCTTGTCTGAAATATTCTGTAACTACAGGCGAAAAGCTGTTAAATGAACCAACCAAATCGCTTTTCGACCATTCACTAATGGGAAAAAAGTCCTACTGGTGTCTACAGGTTGTAGTTTCGTGACTTCTAAAGCAGTTCAGCTCTAGACAACATCAGCAAAACATCCGCGCCCCTCACAGCCCTCCAGGCAGCTCCTCCATTAGAGCAGCAGACTCCATTCAGCCTGTGTAACCGGGCGCTACTCTGAGGAGGAGAGAGAAACGCACCGCTCTGCTGTGTTTCACCGCAAATTCGACCGAGAACAAAATTAATACACCTTATAATTCATGCTAAAATAAAGCTTAGGTAACTTACAGAAACGCAAGCTATACACATGTAACTCGACCGAAACAAAAAAAAAACAAAGCCGGAATACTCACTGAGCGCTGAGCTGAAACCTGAAATCTGCAGTAAAGTGGAGACAGTCTCACTCCGCTCGGCGATGAGCTGCTAAGCTGCTAAGCTAAACCACCCTCAGCGACAACCAGCTCCTATAGAAACAACTCCAGGAGGGCGTTGTCGCCCCCAACCCCCCACCCATCTCGACAAACCCCGCCTCAGGAGTTGGATTGGCTAATTTAATAAAGAAGAACATAAAGGTTAAAGGTTTTCAAATTAATGAGTAAATTCCAACATCATTAATTGTAAATGCATTATTACCATATAGGGTATAAAATGACAAATCGCTCCCGGAAAATCCTCTCGTGGGTCTGACACCAGAAATGGGGCAAAACATAAGTAACACTAAAAAATACCTCTATTCACAACTGTCGCCTTTAAAAGGGTCCCGTTTGCTGCAGAGGGCAGGAGCTATGGCGTGTGGGACGAAAATATTTCTATTCTATTTTATTTTTTTTGTTTGTTTGTTGTGCTACAGCAGTGACGTAATTACGTAGGCGGCCGGCGCAGGGCACGGCATTGACACTGGGGCCTGTGGCTCACAGCTAGATCCAATTTCTTAACAACACACCTCACCAGTTAGCTTCCATCATCACTACACAGACAGAACTAATGTCTATTTACCTCCCTCTCATTCATAATGCATCCATAGTAACCATTTTCAAACTGATCCCTCACAACCCGAAACCTAAAACATTTATTATAAGTTGAAAATGTTTAATACTCTAAGATAAACATTGTGGATGGAGTGGCATCAGCTTGTTTGAGACTTAATGTGAGTAAAAAAGACAATTATATTGTTTTGTTTTTTTTTAAATCATTGACAGTAATTTTTGCATGGGAACTGGAGCCTATAAGATCCTAGTTATGCCACTAGGCTAGACATGCTGTCAGTCACCTTTTGTCATTGCAATCCTGGAGCTATGATGACAGAAAACAGTTTTGGAACGTCTCACATACATTCTCACTTGCTCTTTCAGCGCTAGTGAAATGCTCTTTTAGCAACTGGAAAAACCTGCCCTGTAAAAATGGCTGCAGTGCTATGCTTATCTCCTATTGTAACAACAGCGTATCTTACAACAAATCTCATGTAAATATCTACTCTAATTACAAACTGTGTAGTTATTCACCAGTGAAACAATAAGTGTCTACCCATAGTGTACTCTGAACAGCCGCACCACTGAGTCTCTAAGCCAAGCAGTGGATGCTATAAGGTCCCTATCATGGAAAAGGAAGCCTAAAGCCTGGAACATGAAGTTGCACCAGTGTTCATCATACACTGTCAGAAAAAGAGTTTTTGTTTAGGTACATTTTTCACTCATCAAGGTACAAACAGTGTGTACCTTAAATTTTTTTTTTAAAGTTTTTTCTTTTTCTTAGGGGACACATAGTTGTACATTTTCATAATCTAATGTTTTAAAACAGAAAAATTAAACAAATCAGCTGGAGGCTGTGTGAGAGTGTGTGGAGTCAATACAACTTTGAAAATATAATTGCAGTGGATTATGGTACAATTATGCTCCCTAACTAAAGGTACTACAGACGTACCCTTAAGGGGACCTCCTCAGTGACAAGAGGAGTACCACCCCAGTGACAGTTTAGCACCTTTTTTCTGATAGTGTAACTGCATTGAAAAATAGCAATATAACTTAACAATTTCATAGATGGAAGAAAGCTATCTATATACGCAAGGCTTTTTCTGAACATTTGGGTGTGTTGGGGGGCCCCTACCCACTCCAATCATACTATTTTTGCATGCAAGAATTATAATAAAACAAAATGGATTAAAAAAGCAATAAAATAATCAATACAATTTATTATGTTCACATATAAAATGTAAAAATAATAATAATTTATGATCAAAATGAACTGTATGCAAATAAAAGTGATGAGATATTCTGACAATGTAATGATTAGTACAGTCGACAACAGAACAAACAATCCAAACAAATTACCTACTTGCAGAGTCCTTTGCAGCTTGTGGGCTCTAAGTGAGAGCTTATACTGTTTTATAGTAAGAAACAGTCCTGTCTGTACGCGCATCAAAAGAGAGATTAACATTATTAGACATGACAAGATTTCTTACAGACAATATGGTGCAACTGAAAGGTCATCGAGATTTAACATGGACCAAACACCTAAGCAACCTGAACTAAGCGTGCTTCCTCTGCATGCAGTCTTTGATGTCCTTTGATGTGCCTCAATCTTATTAAGTTGATATTTGTCATCTGTAGCTGATGCATGCAGTTCCGTGTCCTCAGTACAGTACTGGAAGCTCAGGTCATGTTTATGAATCTGTAGCAGTACTGCGCCAGTTGGAGGGCATAACAGACAGCTCCTTTCTTCGTATCTCTGCTCTGTCATGCTGCCTGAACCCTGCATGATATATTTCATATATATGTCTCTATTGTGGAGGCGTGAGGGGAGGAGCTCCAACCACTCCCCTTTTTCCACAGACCATTCCTCCTGCTCTGGGGTTAACCCATTAATGTCCAACAACTATACATTTATCATGACAAAGCTCACTGATCTGTAGTGCTGATATTTTCAGTAGTTATACTGAGTAATAAAAAAGATATTCAATATTTTATATTTAGTAACTTTATTTGTTTTGATTACATGCAACGCTCATTTTTTATTTCTACTGTTTTATTAAAAATCAGTAGTGACCAAAATACTGTTGTGTCG
Source organism: Piaractus mesopotamicus (assembly GCA_023558415.1). Classification (NCBI taxonomy): domain Eukaryota; kingdom Metazoa; phylum Chordata; class Actinopteri; order Characiformes; family Serrasalmidae; genus Piaractus; species Piaractus mesopotamicus. The sequence goes on from JAILXH010167258.1 coordinate 35,299, forward strand.
TGCAGAAGGAGAGTCAGGGAAGGCCATAATTTCTGCTTGAAATGTACTTTTCTTTTTTTTTCAAAGAAACTGCAGAAAAAGTCACTACCTAAAGACAAACTTGGGGGGAAAAAGGGGGAGGTCACCAAAAGCCACAGGCTTCCACCTCAAGCTGCCCTCCCCACACAGAACGACCCATCCCCCAGAAACCCCATGTCACACAGAACACACACACATACGAACCACCAAACAAGCAACAACAACAACAACAGCCAAACAACAATAACAGTCTGTTTTAGGAAAAAATACTACCAGCAATAAAACTACAGGTAGGATATTTTAACAGGTCCCCTTTTCAAAACATTTTCTTCAGGCTTGTGCTCAGGTTAGCTCAGAGAGCATGTGGACCAGAGGGATCTCATACAGTGAGCAGTTGCCTACTTGGGGAGATACAAAGGCTCTTCTAAGCCGCCCTACAGCTTATGAGGTGGAAGAGAAGCATGGAAACGCTTCCTGTTTGTGCGAGTCGTTTATTTTCAGTTTGTGGTTTGGGTTCAATTATGTTCGAATAAACTTTCTTCATTTGGTCTCCTCGTGTTTCTGAGTTTCTGCGTGTTTCCTGGTCAGCACTATGCCAGTATGTCTTTAGCTGCTGATGTACACTTTAGATCATTTGAGATTTGTCCTGTGCTTGGTCAGCTCGCAGGGACTGAGCAGCTAATTGCAGAGTTTTAGGTACAGACTCAAGTCAGGGTTGAAAGAAAAACAACTCAATGGATCATCAAAAATGGTGTATCCACATGCTGCATATTTTAAAGCTCCCTTACTTATTCATATATAATTACAGCGTTTCAACCTCTGAGGTTTTCATTTAATTTTACTTTATTTTCATGTGCTAATTTTTTTTTTCACTTGATGTCACTTTTTTTTAGTTGTAAGTCTTTTTCTTGAGAGTTATGGCTTTTTAGGAATTATTTTCCAAAAATTATTTTATTTTATTCACAGCTAAATTAGGAGTTTCTGTTATTTCATTAAAAATGAATGCTATCAAAGCATATGTTCGGTTGCAAGTTAACTTACATTGGTAATGTTGGTTTTGTTACTTTCTGTAATGGAAAGTAATCTTCATATGTTGAAATAACATTGATTGGGCTGCAACATAAGCCCTTCTATAGTTGTTTAAGTTAATGTTAATCGTAGTCTTGGGGAGAGTACTTATGTTGATACCAAAGTCAGTATTAAATCAAAATGTATGACTGCAACAGTGAACCTCATTACATTTTGTGTGACGCCTGCAAGAACTTTCATCAAAAACAAGAAGACAGAGAAAGTCTGAAAATTCTTGTAGAAACTCACTCAGTCCATATTGATACCCACATAGTTATAAGTAAAAATAGACTAAGACAGTTTCTTTTTTGTGGCTAGAATAGCAATACTAAGAAAAATAATCTGTGGAGTTAAATTTGTACCTCACTTACTGGTTATGCCTAGAGCTCTCCTATTAGCAGTTACTGTGCCCCCCCCAGCCATTTGGACACGAGCTATTTACTTGATTGTAGCCTAGGGGATAGCCCTACTTAAAGTCACGTTAACGTTGATTATAATCCATGTTTCTGCGAGACAAAAAGCACTGGACACCTGTTCATCAATTTCATTCTCTTTCTTTCGTTCTAAGGGATTTTCAATTGAGCATTACCAGTTCAAGATCAAATGTGGTGTCATTGCAAGTGGGATAATTAAGTAGGTTGATACATTTTCTGAGGTTACCTATATTTTTTTTTATTTACCTTGTGGAAGAGACACATTCATAATAGAGTGGAACCAATGACGTCTTAAGGCAGCTGACTGATGGCCTGTTTTGGCCTTTCACTGCTGCCTGGCCTTTGTTCTGAATTGCCAATATATACCTACTATGTACTGCACAATGGTTAAGAATAGATAGACAATATTGTAGCATATGATAAGTTGTGTGTGTTACCAGTCCAGTAAATTAGACAGATTTTGATCTGGTGTCTCTGTATTATATAATTTTGCTCTCAGCATTATCCAAGCATTGAACTGTATCATCATTCCAAGACCAGACAAAAAAGGAACTGAAATTACCCAAAAGACTAATGGGTTCACTATTTTTTAAAGTGCAGTTACAGGGAAATTGGTTATTTTGCTCATGCCCAACCTGGGAGTAGCATCTGAGATACGACTGCGTAGGCTTGGTCAACAGTGCTAATCCTGATCCCACACTGAAGCCCCAGGATGGATTGATGGATTGGTTGTCTCAAAGGTGGTGGCATCAGTCCCAGTCAATCTGCTCTCTCTATTAACTTCTCTCACATGCTTCACTTTACTGGTTCTGTAATTTTTATCTTTTTCCTCATGATTCCTCATGATCCTCCACCTTCTCAAGTCACTGTGGCTTTTAAGTTAGTCAAACTATTTTGTAAAATGGTCATTTTCAGTCAATTACAGTTTTTCAGAAAACCGTTACCATGGGTGAGAGGCATTATGAATAAATAAATGATGAGATAAATAGAGCTCAGTTCTGCCTGTGTAGTGTTGATGGAAGCGGTGAGGTGTGTTGTTAAGAGATGGGATCTGTGAGTCATGGATGTAAAGTTGTGTCAGTATCTGTACGAGTAGCCCAATGAAGATTTCAGTGGGCCCAGACGACGCAGGCCCACCTGCCCCCTGGGTCCTAGTGCGACTGCGTTTAGCTGGGGGTTTCGTTAGCTAGCACGTCACATGGTCCTGAGTGAAGTAACGTGATCGATGATGATGGTGGCTCGCGGCAACGTTGTTTTTTTTCACACCCGTATTTGTACAAACCCCGCCCTCCTCTGCTGAGATTGGCTAATAGTTCGCTCAATCGGCGGGCTGTTTGAACTATCAGCCAATCCGAGCGCAGAACGGTGGGCTGCTCAGAATACGGGTGGGGAAAAACAATAACAAGGCGTTGCTGCAGCGGCGTTGCAGTGGGGCTGGTTTACTTTCTGGGCGCGTGTGGCTTAATGCTCTCGAATTTAGACAGAATAAGTGACCTGCTGATTTCGAGAATATCTGTCATCTGTTAACCTCTAAGAAGAGCATCGTCCGGTAATGTATTTGTGCCGTTTTTTCACACTAACACACGGTTAATTCAGTAGGTTACTTAGCTTCATTTCTGCATAGCTATGAACAAGAACAACAAAACACAGATAAGTAATGTCTAAAACCCTGTGCTAGCGACGGTACTGAGATGTTGGGCTGCGGTTTGGTTTGTGTTTCTGTACTAACTTAGCTGCTCATATGCACCAAATAAACAGGCCACATGGCTAACAAGTCATCAACATTATGAAACGATAACCATGCTTATTAACCTGTTTTATGGGTGGTTAGTTACTGTAACTCACAAATTCGTGCTGCTGTTGTATAATAAAACCCTTTAAGGCATTTATTTTGCTTCCACACCGATATTTTGCTTTATTTTATTCTTTTTTTTTTTTTTTTTAAGAGCGATACTGATCTGACAAATTTGAATTCAGAATCCAGTTGAGTTTAGATTTTCTAAAATTGCTACGAATTTGGGTCAAAGATACAGTTTAGCATTTTGGTTAATTTAGCAGTGAAGTTTCTCATTATTACTGTGGAACATTTCGGGAGAAAAGCCCATTTATTCAGTGTGGCTTTTATGTAGTGTTTTATAAATTCATGGTCTTAATGGTTTTAGTATCTTATTTTATTTATTATCATCATTATTATTTATTTTAATCACCTGGCAGACATTATTGTCAATGAGTTTGCTTATAAACATCACCTATTTAACACTTTATGGTGTTATTAACGTTGCACTAGCTAGTAATTACAGTGTGGTTGTTGCATAGTAATCACAATGTGTAGTAGATTCTTTAACGAGGTGGAGACCCTTTTTGAAATGTGTTCATAGGTTGAAATGAGCAAGTATCCTGTCTGAGCAGAATTCCCCCCCTTGGGTAATGATTTCGTAACTATAAACATATCTACAAAAAACACACTATTACAGGGTGCCCTCACTGTGAATATGAGACTAATACTGCTGAAAGACAGACTGTACGAGTCTTGGATGATTTTCATTTAGGTTTTGTTCCTCTTACATTGCTGTCTTTGTACCGGGGTTTGGGTGTTTTCCCCGCTCTTTCAGACATTCTCAATTCAATTAGGAGCTAAATACTGTCACATGAAAGATAGCCTTTTTAATCTGATTTCTGCTTCTGCCTGCATTCATATGACGCCTGTGCAAAAATATCTCCATGGAAGCTGGTTATGCATTTTACATAAATTCTTTAATAACTCACATTATTGGTACTCAGAAAGTGTATGCATATGTTATTTGTTTGTGCTGTTAATAAGGCACAGACAGCATGTGTTGTACCAAAAAAGCCCAGAAGCAGTTTTACGTGCTTTTACTTAAAATCCTGTTTATTTAGACATGTTTGTAAGTCATTTTTGCTTATAATTGGACTCACATTTTCAGACTGCCATGGGGTCATTGTTCCGCAGTGAGGAGGTGTGTCTGGTTCAGCTTTTCCTCCAATCAGGATCTGCCTACAATTGCGTCAGTGAGCTGGGAGAGCTAGGATTGGTCGAATTCAGAGACGTGAGTTCACTTAAGCTAACCATGAGCCAACATGCTGTCTCAAGTTTTAGCAGAACTAAAAGCAATCAGATTACCTTTGATTGGCGTTATTCTTCTTAATCAGTTGTCTGCACTCTGTTTTCACTCTTCACTGTCTGCCCTTCTGCATTAGCTCTATTCAGTCTTCACTGATCGTCTTTGTCCCACCTCCACAGTTGAACCCCAGCGTAAATGCCTTCCAGAGAAAGTTTGTCTCAGAGGTGAGGAGATGTGAAGAAATGGAGAAAACCTTCAGTGAGTTTTGAGTTTTTTTTTTCCTATGACAGTAACAGTGCTGATTTCAAGAATAGAACTACTGAGAATGCATTAACGTATCAGAGTATAAACACATTCACCTTCATTTTATCTTTCTTTATCCTTCCTTCTCCGCATCCCCGCATTCATGCTTTGGTCAGCATTTCTGGAGCAGGAGATCGTGCGGTCCCTCTCTCCACCACTGAGCGGTCCTCTGCCACTTCCCAGCCCACTGCCTTCAGCTCCTCAACCCAGGGAGCTCCTCGTGATTGAGGAGGAGAGCGAGAGACTGGCCAGAGAACTCAGAGAGGTGAGAGAGAGAGAGAGAGAGAGAGAGAGAGA